>JBBUKS010000113.1:13683600-13698439 GCA_038050645.1 Hedychium gardnerianum
ATAATAATATGCAGTGAAATAAAGTAAAGAATACAAAATAGAAAAGCAAACAATTGACACCATATTTATGTGGTTCATAACCCTATAGGTTGCTTTGTACATAGCCTATGCACACAAAGTTCACTATTTTTTTCCTCTTCGGTTAAACATTGAAGATAGAGAAACCTCTTATAACAATCAGCAAATACAATATAATAATAAACAGAATGAAGGCGGGAGAAAGTAGAATATTAGCATGATTGCACTCTAAGGATTCTTGATTTTGTAGCTCCTTGGTCCTCTTTTTATAATTTTAACATCGAATATTATCATTAACTGATCTTACAACCATCAATCGATTGTTACCCATCAATCAATTGCTCCGTAAATCTTATTCCAATTTGTCTTTGACCTTTATTTTTAAATTCCTGTTACTTTTTTAGTCAAGTCAACACCTAAAGAAGAGCTACCATCACCCAAAATTTAAGTCACTCACAATATTTTTGTCAAAGATTTTCTCCTAAACTTATCTTATTTGATTATCTAGGACTTTTTATCTTTTCTGAATGTCCGATCTTGCTAACTCATTTGGACTTTTTTGTATCTAGTGTCTGATCCTTTTGATTCACTAGAAATTTATCTACATATTTCTTGGACTTTCATGTTCGGAATATTCTTATTTTCGGATCTTTATCACCTAACATCCGATCGTATGATCTACTAGGATTTTCTTTTTATCAAGAATTTTATCTTTAATTTTTTAAAATTTTATTGTCTAGTATCAGACCACTTCCTTTTCTTCTAAGAAATCGATCTTCAATATCTTCTTGGACTTTGCATCACTATCAAACTAATTTCTTCAGTACACTTGACAACTATGTGAGATTACACGAATTATCTTAACTTAAACATTATCCAAATAAAAAACACACGTATAGCTACATGCATGAGGCATGATTGCACTAACAGCACTTTCTTTTGTCCAATGCGATTTCCACCCAACTTTGTTAGTCTTTTTACATTGCAATGTCAAGGACCGGACATGAATATTAGTCTAACATGAATCTAGTCTAATTTTAAACCTTCGTTAACTACATCAAAAATCTAAGTTGGGTTCAACCACTTGATGCCTACTTTGTTAGCAATTGTGCTATATGCAGTTCTTGTATGTTGTATTAGGAAGAGTAGATAAATTTATAATTGCATGTATAATCACTTTTCACCTTCCCTTCTAACTCATTCGATCATTCACACATATTCACTCTCAATAAAAGATTTTTTAGATGACACTTAAAAACATAAATTACAGAACATAATTTCGACATCTCTCCTGAGGTTCTTGAAGAAAGAGTAGTAACTACTCACCCCGGGCGTAGTGTAACGGTAAGAGACGAGATGGTTTTTCAAATAATGAAAATTTGATTTCCACATAGAGCACATCTATAGCACTCGAACTATTGGTAATGTTGGGACACTCCATTAAGCGTCATTTGCGCTTCTTAAATTTATTTTGATCATCGATGAAAAACTTAGATCATATCGATCATCTTCAAAATTAATCGAATTATAAAAATTAAATATCTAGATATGAAAAATAACAACTACTATATTTAGGAAAGAACCAAATACCACCGATTTCCACTAACGTGAAGCTAGACACAATTCCATCTCCTCAATTAACAAAATTGATCTTCATGGAAAGGAAGAATAATACCAAAACGAAAATAAATTGATGTTATAAATAAAGTAATTAAGAATAAATAAATTAAGAATAAATTATAGATGGACACATTCATAATAAAAAGTTAAATTGATATATTAATAATATATTTCATATTTTTTATTTTTTATTTTAATAATAAATAAGATAATTTTAATTAAAATTATTATATTTTTATTTTAAAATATTATAAATTTAATTTATAAAAAAATAAGTCTACAACTCTATATTCTAATTATCTTTAAATTAACCTAAATTTTACCAGATTTATATATATGAGACTATTCCTCTAAGAAAGGATCAGTGTTTTTTTCATTCAAGAACATCATGTACTCCCACTAAACTCATTCCTCCCGTGAAACTGATTAATTAGCCTTTTATGCTTTTTTTAGTTTTAATAAAACAACAACAATGTTTATTAAACAACCTTGGAAAGAGAACCCGTAGGTAAAGAAATTATAGAAGCACATTTCAGACTGCATCACCAAGACATTGAAATTGTTCAGTTCCATTTCCATATCATGTGAAAAAAAAAACAATTGTTAACATAGTGTGAAATAGCCTCACCTAGATTACTTGAGGATAAAAAAATCGACTGCAGGATAAATGTATAACTTGTCAATGATTCTCATCATGAAGGCCATAATGAGACGCTGAAACTTGACTAGAGATTTTCGAGGTCCAATCAACAAATTTGAGATCAATTAGTTATCATTCCACCTTCAGAACTATCTTCACGAACTCATACACAAAATAACTGATGGAAGCAGATGGAAGAACCTGCAAGGGGAAAGAAGAATACAACTCAAGAGAACCAAATATAAAATATATATTACGTTGAACGAATGGATTCTGTAAATCTAAGTAACACGTACCTGTAACAGGCTTGGAATCAAACCAGCATACAGTGCAGGCACACCACCTTGATCAACAATTTTCATAAATGTAGCAAAAGCATTCAATTTGTTTGCCTGAACCTGCATTTGCAACCGCCGTCTGACTACTTCGAATGGATATGTAGTAGCTTCAGCGCAAGCACCAGCTATGGCCCCGTACAATAGCGTCCTCATGGGTCCCAATTCTAGCTTATCCAGAGCACTCACATCTTCACCTTCTTGTTTTCTCATTATATCCATCCTCTTCCTCCCTTGAGGTGAATGCAGGTAGGCTGACTTTAGTATGTCATATACACCATAAAAAACAGCTCCTGAAGGAGCCATGCTAATGAGAGATGGCACCAGTCCCTTGTAGAGAGAAAAGAATCCTTCTGTCTGAATCATATGGTGAAAGACACCTATAACACTTCCGAAAGCTTCTCCACCAGGTGCTACCATCTTGGTTCGCATCTGAAATTTAAATAGTGAATTACACAGATGGATGGCTTAAAGAAAGAACTACACTTCATACAGAAACTACTGATAGTTGATGCTTTTACACCAAGAAAGCTTACAGATAGCATTCAGATAAACCAGAGCAGTATCATCGTCATTTTGTTAGTTCAAACTATGAGATTAGCTACATGAATCATAGTACTCCGTTGAACTCTGGCCAATATTCAAATCTACTTAAAATATAATCTTAAATTTAACATAACCTAAATCAGAACCGTCTATAACAGGTAAATAACTCTAAAGCAAGCATGAATTTGACAACCAACACAGCGTGTGACCAAGTATGCAAAGTGTAGTTGCAGTAATGCCAGCCGGCAAGTGTTTATGCAACACCAAAAATTAATTGACAACAATAAGTATAAATTCAACAATCAACATACCGTGTCCATCGGTATGCAAAGTATAGTTGCAGTAATGCCAGCTGCTGCACCAGCAATGAATCTTTCAAAATTTGTGGTTTCTTCATTTCCAGATAGTTTAAGGAGCTGCTTTCTATATGTATCATATGCATAGAAATTAATGGCCTTAAAAGGTGCAGTGCGAAGAATGTTGACAAAATTTCCTTTCCAAAAACCTCTGAGACCTTGTGTTGTTGCAATTTTATGAACGAGTGCAAAAAGATTGCTCTGCTCACCACGGACAATATATTCCAACTTTAGCCTCTCAAGTGGAGCAACAAAGGTTCTGGTAGATGTGAAATTTATGTTAGTATTAAAAATTCAACTGCAATCACTAGCTCACAGGTATTAGCGCATTAGGTTAAGAAAGTAAAATAGATATGCCAAGCCAATTAACATTAATCATCCACTCATCAGACACCATGTGTTCCTCACCCACTTATAATAGCTTAAATATATGGTGATAATGACTAAACAAAAATACATTTGCTACTAAAACCTATAGATTACTTCAATGTCCATCTAAAAAAACAGAAAGTTGACCAAACAAGTCTTTCCACTTCAACTGGAGAAAGTCTGTAAATTAATCAGGCTATTTTAGGAATAAAAAGATGATGGTAAAAACAAATCAAAGCAAAATTCTTATCAAGAAAGTAAATGATATTCTCCTCTAGTCTCCATCAGTAAGAACAATCAACAAGGAGATCAGAGAAAGTCCACGAGGATTGAGGGTTAGCATTGTTCTAAAAGACGGTCTAGACAGCCCTTTAGCAGTTTCTATGAGGAACTGCTTCACCTAGTAGCTAAGTGGCCCAAGTAGTCCACTTAGGTAGTACAGCCGTATCCAAGAAAAAAAAATAATTTGTTATAAAATACTAATTCATTTAACATTAGTTATCTTATCTATATTTTCATATTATAGTATGACACTAATTATAAATATATTTTATTAATTTGGATTTATGACTTGAATTTAATTTTTTTATATTATTTTCTAGTTAGAGTACTGCTAAGTTGCACTTTTGGCAAACCATGGCATAGCATGGTTTAAATTTGACCCGTATCGGAATTTTAATTTATGATATATCATATTATGCCGATATGATTTTTAATATTTTTAAATATAAAGTATATTAATTAAAAATAAATTGCTTAACCTAAATATTAAAAAAAAAAACTGCGGGATCGCGGTGCCCCGAGAGTCGCACGACCCCTTGGAGGTTGCCACGATGCCCCCGCAACGCCGCAAAGATTGTCACAGGATCACAACAGCCTGAGTACCAGTGTCGGACGGTGGATGGAACGATAAATTTCACCCGTGTCGCCGGGCACAATACGAGATTTTAAACCTTGATGCATAGTATATGGGAATGGATTTGGTTCATTATTAATCATGTACTTAACCATCCAATCTTGCACCCTAATAGTTAAATGGACCACAAAGATGAAGAACCAAGTAGGAATATATAATGATTAGCCATCATCAGATTTATGAGAGGACCTTGATTCTCTTGCATAGTATTGGAAAATTGTCGATACCATAAGTGGGTTTAGCATAATACGTGGAGCATAATATGTTAGGGTTGCAAACAAAGTCCCACATTGAAGATACATGAAAAAGATCATGGGCTTATAAGGGAAAGACATCTCTATTGGTATGAGGCCTTTTGGATAGAGCCCAAAAACAAAACCATGAGGACTTAGGCCCAAAGTAGACAATATCATACCATTGTGGAGATATCTAAATTCCTTCGATCCTAACAAGCGCCAACTGTGCACAAGCGCTATGATCTAATCGAGCCATGTGAGGAAAATATTGCAAACAAAGAAAGTAGGGGCTCCCGTGTCCGGATCAAGAGGACTAGACACCAGGCAGAGAAGTCCTAGTGCGGCTAGACAAGGAAGTCCTAATAGGTCAGGTGGACCAAGGAGCATGAAGTCCCGGTGGGTCGAGGATCGAATGAGGGAGCCCTGTGGTCCTTTGTTTGAGGGGGGATTGTTGGGGTTGTAAGGTTGCAAACAAAGTCTTATATTAAAAACACATGGGAAAGATCATGGGCTTATAAGGGAAAGACATCTCCATTGGTATGAGGCTTTTGGGTAAAGCCGAAAAACATAACCATGAGGGCTTAGGTCCAAAGTGGACAATACCATACCATTGTGGAGATATCTAAATTCCTTCGGTTCTAACATAATACATGGAGCATAATACAAAGAAGGTTGCAAGCCAAAAAAGAAGACAGATAAAACTGATATAAAACCAGTTTCAGTAAAATAAGTGGTCAATAACAACTTCATTGGCAAAAGCCAGACAAGGAAAGCTTCTCCATTGAATATAATCCTCACCTAAATATAAAATCAACATATAATCATAGTCACGACTTATGGCAGTAAATGACATTTCAAGTAATAGGAAGAAATTCTCTAAATTGATTTCATCCAAACAGACAGATTACCAACAAAGAGTACCTCTTTGTTTTGCGAAAGCATGGTCATCTTGCACTTTTCTGTTCCTCAGTGAGTTGACTTATATGAGTAAATGCTAAGTGAATCAATATGAATCAAATACATTCAAAACTAACCATTTGTAGCTGATCCTGACACTAGCAAGAACCTTTTCCAAAGACCCCTCTTCACGTAGAAGGTCATGAAACTAGCTCACTAATTAGGAAAAGCTTCTCCAGAATAACAAAGCACAGCATTTATATCACAATCTGTATAATGATCCATCATGCAGCAGTTCTCAGAACCAATATCAGTAGTTAACCAGTTAAGAATTTTATTTCATGGTCAATAATTTCATGAATTTTATTTGGTTATCCTCCCAAGGTGGACAACTCATATTGACTAGCAATATATTGCAGCTTCGCTAGGGAACCCTAATGTAGATTAGAAAATTAATTTTAAAAAAAATGGGCTCAATAAAAGTTTACTTTCGTAGATCTTTTTTTAAAGAGAACAGTCAATTTTGATAGTTTTGAATCGGTAATTGTCATGACTAGAGAATAGGAAATTTGCAGCTTTGATCAAGTATTTTTTATATAATTTTACATAGATTGGAGTCTGAATAAAGAACCCTCAATCCCTATATGTTACAATATCTTTGCAAAATAAATACGTCTTCTGTTCTCTGCATGAAATTGTTTACTTGTCTATAGGAAATTGTTTATCCCTTATGTTATATCAAATGGTCTTCAATATGTATTGATCCACTTCTATGTTGTATAAACATTGGTATCAAAGTCGAATTCCTTGTTAAGCTCGTGTGCTTCCCCCTAATTGCTACAACAAACCCATGATTTCTTCCATAGCAAGATAATCTTGATCCACGTTCTCCACTTTGTATCAATTGAAGAGCAATATTCCCCAAGTGCAACGATACCACTTCCCCTTTCTTCTCCATCATATACGAGACCACCCTTGCTCCCATTCGTGACGCGACACTTGCTCGTTGGATTTCACTACAGCCACTTGCAGTCAGGGACTGCCCCTCTTCCCTAAAATTGATTCTTATTGCCTCCAACTGAACCCTGACATCAACAAGTCCCATCCTTATCCTTAATAGACCCATGACCACCATTCCTCTAAACCTACTTCAGCATTTTGTCTTGCACCCTTTCCCAACTACACCTTCATCGACACATCCTCATTAGCATCACAACTCCACTTCCCACTCTAATTTGCTACTACTCCCCAACATTCTCCCTGCACTCTGAAGACTCTGCAAACACCATCTCAATCCCGAACCCCCTTGCTTTGCAACCCACATATCTACTTTGCACTATAGCTATCCTCGACCAATACTCGCTTATTGACTCATGTGAGCACCACCTACTAACTCTCAGCGTGTTCTTCGAGTCTCACATGACATTAGCTATAAAATGTAGCACTCACTGATGCTCCACTATAAGTCTCAAATAGTCATCAAACAATCCCAACTAATACTATGTTGCATGTCTTTTTAGGCTCCTTTGCTAGGTTCACCATAGATTTGATTAACAAGCTACAAATTTGAAGAAATTGTCACCTCTTATTCTACTAGGTGTCTTCTTCATACCCTATCACTGATCACCTCCTTGACACCCTATATTATGGGATTTGGTACTAGAATCAAGAAATTTCTTGATCTTTTTACTTGGGATCCAATCCAAAGTCAATTGTAATATAATGGGATATACTATAAGGCTAATTAGATCTAATGTAAAGTGGCTCACAAGATTAAAAGAAAGAAGAGTCACTTCCACTAATTAATGAAGGTACATAATCATGGTAAAATGGTTACCTCTCTTTGGATTTTTTTAATTAGTTCGTTAATTTTTTTTTTTTTGCATTTAATTTGATTTTCTCAAATCCTTGAATAATCTCATACTTTATTCATAAAAAAGAACCACATTACACACATAATGTCTTTTTTCTTTTCTCTAATTAACCATTATACTTCATATTTTAGTTCAAAACAATTTTCATCACATTATTTTGCATTATGACTAGTTATCATCATAGCTTCTTTCCTCATGTCTTAGTTTATTTATCATCCATTATATTTTATTTCCTAGAATAAATTCATTATTTGAAAAAAAAAAAAAGAAGTTGTATTATGTACTTTATAAGCATTATTACTTGTCAATATAAATTGACATGGTACGAGAAAACATCAATACTATATATATGAAAGATGTATAGTCAAGGATCATCAAAACGACTGCACTCACATGAAGGATATGAATAAACTTATATTTATAGGAAGTAGAGTAAAGCATCAAAATAGTTTTGACAATATTACTCTTCAAACACAAACATCTGCAAGAACCCACCTATAGTTGCATTATTCTATGTTTATCGAATAATCAAATCATTTTCTGCAAATAATGATAAATACAGGCCTAATCATGATATGGTAGATGTCCCTTGTGTTAAAAGATGTTTAGACTCTAACTCATTTCTCAATTAGTTAATTGAGATAAAAGAATATTTTGATTAGTATAACATTAACTATATCAAACGACCACGATTTACTGCATATAAATTCATTAGACCATTAAAAAAATTTGGTAATTCAAGCCAATGTAACTGATTTAGACAACCAACTATCAAATATTGGCTTAAAATGAGATGTAAGCTTAAAGAACAATATATTCCTAAACATTTTGACTATGAGGCTTATTAGCAAAATACAAATTTGAAAACTTAGACAAATATTGTGGCATTGTTAGGGAAGAACTTAGGTTAACCCTTATTCAATTCATTAATAAACTTAGGCTAGAAATTTAAATAAAATGTATATTCTCTCCACTTCAATAAATAGGGCTTATTATAAAGCTACAAGAAGTAATACTATTTTAAACGAATTCTACCAACATGTGATAAAGATTGAATATACACACAATATAACACATGAACTCAAATAGAAAAAAGATAAATTATCCAAAGATAACACTCAAAGCTCTTACTTCATTTGAATCCAAAGTAAGCTCTAATAAAGGTGCATAATTTTTAAAATATATATATCCCCATATTCCTAACTATTTGTTCTTAGAAGAACCGGATAACTTGACCTTATATGATCCGTTTTAATGCACAACCTTAAGGCTCTAAGTTCTAAAAAGAAAAAGGTTCTAAGTACTAGAAAGAAAGGAAACACTATTAGGGAAAAGAAACTAAAGACAAAAATTCTTAGGAAAATAATTATGAATATATTTCATTTGTTTCCTTCCAAGAAAGAAAAAGAGAGAAAAACTTAATCAAAATATAAAAAATATTAATTATAAATAAATTTAAAGTTATGAAAAAAAAAATCAGATTTGAGAACTATTGTAAGCAAAAGTGAGATTTTTATCCAAATGAGATGGAGACAATATAGAGGAAATCAAGAGTTGCCTTCCTCTTTTTTCACCAAAGGAAACAAAAGGAAAATGCCACTAGGAAAATCTTCTATCAACTTATTTTCCTTTCGGGGTTTCTTCCTCGATTGGCAGCACACCCTAAAGAGTCTCTTAATGATTTAATCTCTTTGAGAAACACCCAGCATGCTACTGCTCAGAAGTTAGGCAAACAAATTACAGCACCTTCATGTAACATGAAGAAACCAAAAGAGGAAATTGAACAAATTAAATCTCAAAAAAAATGAAGGCGTTGAGTTGAAAATTAGCAAAGTAATTAAGATTTTCATATGTAATTATTTGTGACTTTAAAGCTTGTTAAACAAGAAAGTTAATTTTCTTGTCTACTAGTTACCATTATAGCTGTCGATATATCCGAGTGGTTAAGGAGACAGACTTGAAATCTGTTGGGCTTTGCCGGCGCAGGTTCGAACCCTGCTAGTTACCATTATGAGTTTTCTACTGAGACAAAACTAAAAACACACGTCCAAGCTAGAAAAATAATTAAGAAATAATTGTATTGGGTAATAACTACTAGAAGTTATTTATGTCATAACTATCTTAGGCACCTTCATGTTATATTTATTTAGTCATGTTGTAAGAAATGTTTATACTAATACATATTCATTTAATTTACAAACTCATTCAAATATTAATTTAATTTTAGATTTAAGATATGTTGACTTATTAGGATACATTCAAGCCTCTATCTTAGAATGGTGACTTTATCACAAGATAAACTTCTTTAGTTTTCGTTAAGCTTCTTTAGTTTTGGTTTTGATAGATTCACCCTCAATAATCATTTCCATATCTCATAGTTGCTACAAAGAATGTGAACTTTATCCTTGCCCCATGATGATTTGAGACATTTTTTATTTATTAGATTGGACAACCAAAAAAGTAATAGAATAAAGTTAAGAAATCTTTAAGGTTAGAAAGAGAAACAAAATACAAAAAATTCTCACTCATTACAAGGGATGACAAGAATCTAATAAAGAAATCATATTGAACAAAGTTAGCAACAAAATTATTCCTTAAACTTTGAACAAAAGAAAGATGCTTAGAAAGTTTTCCTTAGTGTAGGAGAATAATACAAATTAAAAAATTTATTTCAGAAAGATTTTAACTTTGCAAAAAAAAAAAAATTAGATCCTTTTATTTAGGATAATAAATAAATCTTATAATTTTTTAATTGGTAATTGTCATAATTAAAATTAGGAGACTTACTCCAAGTTCGATTTTGGGCCTTATATTTTTAGGTTAGATTCTTTAAAAAGGAAATTCAATCCCCAATACTAGAACATCTTTGCTCTGTATGAGTCGTTGTTCTTTGCATGAGAATGCTTATTATCTTGCTGCATCAAATGACCAAAGATCTCCCTGTAAGTTTTGACATGCTTTTTGTTGCATTAAAAACTTTTAACTTTACACTAGACCTAAGAAAAGTTATAGTGAACCCTTGCTGAAATGCAAATAATAAATCTAGTAAACCTTCAGCAAAGGAAATGATCTTCGATTTTTTTCCCTTAGGTTGCATTTACTTTGATGGAAAGTAAAGAAGGGGGAAAGAAAGACTCAAGAAATTAAATATTAAGCCTCGTCATTATATACATCTTTTGTCATTTTCCCTTCTACTCATATCTTACATTCAAGTAAACTAGTCATTAAAGTCAAGGTAAAAGTAAGGTGAGATAAACATAAAGGAAAATGGTATGACAAGAAAAAGATAAAAAGTTATTGCTGCAATCGTGCTCCAAGTGCTTTGGTGCGACCATGGATTTTAATGTTTAGGCAAAGGATTTTAATTAAATTTGCTTTGTGATTTGATGTGTCCGAGTGTATAGAGATTTAGTCAATACACACATGGAGACAATTTTACGCAGCCAAAGTTGTGGTTAGCTTATGGCTCAAGGTTCATGGACATTAGAGAAGGATGTGGTATGGGTCATTCAAGGGATCGATGGACGAGAAGCATCCAAGTGCAATAATGAGTAGGTAGCGGAGTCTGTAAGTGAAGAGTGAAGGATGGCACGAAGAGAGAGCCAAAGAATCGATACATCCAAGGGACAAGAAGCTTGACAAGAGAATACTCAGACAAGGGTAGCACTCAAGTTGGGCGGACTCGGCTATTTGATTGGTTGTAATCAACATACTAGTCGACTAATGATTGAATCAATTGGGCAGTCGATTCAAACACAAAAAAAGAAAAATATTGAGATCTAGTCAACCAATGATGATGATGATCAAATGATCAACTACTGACATTGTCAATCAATTAACTAACTGTCACGCATAACAGTTGACAGTCAACTGCCTGATAGCATATAATGGTCAATTGATTTGTGCCAACACAGCCAGATGAGTCGTCAATTCAATTAAAAGAAGAGGCTATTAAAAGGGTTTTAAGGACTATGAAACATATTCAACAGTAGAGACAATAGAACACATTGACACTCTTATTCTTGTTATTTCTCAAGCTTTGTTGTAAACCCCATTTACCCTATTGTAAGTCTCCTATGCTAAACCTTTATACAACTTGTAAAAAGTTTCTCCACCTTTGATGTGGTCATGAAGGAAAAAAATATAGAAGATTCTAGGAGCAATCCAACCGAGGATCATAAGCCATGGTGTAGGAGCCGCGAGCCGTTGAACTACGTTAAAAGCCTGTGTTAGCATTGTGGTATGTGTTTGTGCTTTATAATTTATTTTTGTTGCTAACAAAGAATATATGACTTATTGAGATCACTACAAAAGTATTAGCTTTATATGCGTGGACACAAAATATATTCACCTCCCTCTACAAACCATCCTTTCAATCTATGTGTTCCAACAAAAGTAAAACCAAGTAATATATTGTTAGTGCAATCAGTCCCTTTGTGGTTTGGCTACCTTGGATTTTGATGCTTGAACAAAGAGTTTAAGTTAGGATTGCTTTTGTATCTTATATGTGTATAAGATCGTAAAGGCATTTAGCTCAAATACATATAGAGACTTAGCGTGGCCAAGGTTAGAGATTAAACCAATGGCTCAAGGTTAGTTGGAGATTGAAGATTAAAAAAGGATGAAATGTGACATCCAAGGGACCGTAGAACAAGGAGCATTAGGGTGCAGCTCAGTCGAAAGAGGCAAATTATGTTGATGAAGACTGAATGATAGCATGTGAAGCAAGCCAAGGGTTCAATACATCCAAAAATAAGTGACCTTATAGGAGATGGCCTTGTGGGCAAAAAGAGGAGTTGTAAGGTAAAACTCTTAAGTGATTTGAGAGACTCGTACTTAGGAGACGAAAGTTATCAATTTATGTGAAGACATGACCATAGGATGGTCTAATCAATGATCCAACCGATTAAAAGTAATTTTTAGTCAACTGGTGGTTAGGATGACTAAGAGTCAACTTAAGTTGATTAGTCAGCGACTAAATGACTAGATCAAGCTAGCTATTGATAGGACAAATAAAACAATAATGGTAAGATGATCTAAGGGCTATAGGAAATCGACACAATGGTCGTCAATAGACTAAAAATTATTTTGATCAGAAATATAGTCCACTTAATGGTGGATCTAGTCAATTGATCGGCGACGGAACAATAGAGCAGAATCCAGAATGTGAAGTTGAAGATGTTTGAAGGGTATAAAAGGAGAACTAAGGGGAACATTCAAAAGTTGGTGTTTATGCTTATTGTTCAAGTCCTTTAAGCACTTTCTTGTGTAATCTTAGTCTTAATCTTCTAACTCTCATTTGTTTATCATGTATAGAAGATTGTAAGAGGTTTCTCAACTCTTGGAATAAATCTAAGTAAAGCTAGTGTGCTTTCGGAAGTGAATCATTGAAAAGTCATTGATCATGGATTAGAAACGAGAGTTTTGAACCACGTTATATAGCATATTAGCATTGGTATGTTTGATTGTTTTCATTTCCTTTATATTAATCTATTATAATTGACTTTGCTAAGTTATTAACAAGAGTAAAAGCTAACTTTGCTGGAAAAAAAAATTAATTCACCTTTTGTTTCTAACCTCTGGTAATCAACCCTCACGGTCCTAACATATATAACCTATATTCAATTGTATGAATAGGAATCTTCAAAGCTAAGCAATCATATAAACTATGAGCACTTTATTTATTGGGTCAAAAATCATAGTTTAGTTATTATGCATGACATGTAGTATGAGAATGAAATTTTGTATAGTAGTTTATTTTTCTCTAGTTTGTGGCTAGGAAATAACAATCAACAAATTAATTTCAATATCCAATCGGAGAAAAAAAATACATTGTTTTTTATGTAATAACAAAATGATAGAGAAATCCTGAAAAATCCTTAAATGTTGTCATCTTATAGTTACCCAAGAATAACTGAAGAGTTGAGACAGAGGACAAGGGGAAAAAACTAGGAATTTATGTAAAACCAAATAAATGACAAAAATGAAGAACAGTATAACTAAGTAGAAAATATAAGTCGCACAAGAAAATTCAGTAGAAAATACAAGTCGTGGCCTTGTGCACAACAGCAACCCAATATGATTAATGAAACCATTCCCATGTAATCACTTGAAAAGAGAATAAGAAATGTGCTCCTAATACCTTGAAACCATTGCTGCGACAGCTCCAGCCCAAAGATGTTTGGTAGTGTTCATAGCACCAGCTCCAGGCCCTCTCACTCGACTATGTCTATTCTTATTTTTATTTCTGCTCTTCTCCTCCTCCTCCAAAACCACCAATCCGCCGTCTTCTTTTCCTTCCAATGCTGCCTCCTCCGACCTCCTTACCTCCTCCTTCCCCAACAAACCCGCAGGGTTCCGCCTAAAAACCTGGCTTCCTTTGACAGAGAAGCTCATCGAAAGGAAACCGTCGCCATCGGCGCTCTCCCAGCTGATCCAAGCCGAAGGAGCTGTCTTTCCACGAAATCTAAACGGAAACTGGGGTGATGAATCAGGGGAACAGGACTCAATGAAGAGGCCTCCTCCTCCGGCGACGAGGGGCGGAGAGGAAGGTTCGTCGTGGAGAAGGATGGGGGGGAGGATGGAAGCGCGGAAGCGTACCTCCAAGCCGGGCATCTCGAGGGAGGGGCGGCAGACAGAGGCTATAGGATGCAGAAGGGATTGCTAGGGTTTGGATTTGGAGGAAGAGGGACATGGGTATTCATGGGAGAGGACTCGGTGCAAATGAGGAACACGAGAGAGGAGAGAATCGGGTGCTTTATTTTGTTATTTATTGCCAAAATGGCGACATGGGTGCATCTGATTCATTCCACTAGTTTCAATTCTTGCAATATGGATTAATCGACAACAGTATCTACATTACAACGCCACGTTACATTAAAGGGAAAAATTAAAAAAATGTTGAATATTTTTTAATTTTTTTTAATTTTTTTTTTATTTGTGTGGAATTGAGAGTTTTAAATATTTAGGATCATTTTTACAAAACGATAGAGGAATTGAAAGAGATGTCTTACATAGAATACAAGCAGGATG
>JBBUKS010000113.1:13698903-13710140 GCA_038050645.1 Hedychium gardnerianum
TTCCTGCCCTCCTTATGCACTAGTCACTGTTCGGTCTGGCTAGACTAGCCCCCGTGATTTACCTCCTCCTTGTTGGTCCTGGGACGGACTGGCGGGGGCACTGGGGGCGAGCGTTTCGCCTTTTTGCCACCATAATATCGTTCTTAATGCTCTATACTACTCTTTCGATTGATACTTATCTTTTCAATTGCTTGCCCTTCCTTACCGATTGATATATAGATATCTTTGATTGTTATTCATGTTTTACTGCACTTGTCTATTCTATGATACCATGTTTTGTATTAGTTAAGTTTATATAATCGTTAATTAATATTGTCATAGTGAGATTTTAATGGATAGATGACATGTATTATTAGCGCTTATGTTGATTATTGATTCTCTCATTATTGTCTAAGTATGAAAAAAATTATGCTTAATAATAGAGTAATCCTGGATGCCCAAGAGAACCGTTCGTGGTAGCACGTGGTAGCGTGTTGTCGCCTGCAGTCAATAGTTATCTACACACTTTGTCTGCCCACGAGATTCGATCATGGTAGCGTGTTGTTGCCTACAGACAATGACTATCTATACACCTTGACTACTTGCGAGACAGGTCGTGATAGCGTTATTCGCTCGTAGTAAGTATTTTATCTATGTATCCTAACTACCTACGAGACAGGTCGTGATAGCGTGGTTCGCTCGCAGTCAGTATTTCATCTATGTGCCCTGACTGCCCACGAGACAGGTCGTGGTAGCGTGGTTCGCTGACAATCAATATTTTATCTATGTACTATGAATGTCCACAAAACAGATTATAGTGGCGTGGTTCGTCCGCAGTTAGTACCAGCCTATGCATAAGGCTTGACTTGACCCATTCATACTATGCTAGTTTAATGCCTTGTCATACTTGTAGTATTGATATTGTCGAGCCAAATTAGAGATTGACTATATGGATGCTCTTAGATTAGCATTAACCTGTTACTTGATATGATTTCCTAGATATGTGATGTAAATAATAATTAGTAGTGAGATTTGATTATCATGGATTTCCTTTGATCTCCATAAATTATTATGTTTCACGTATTATCTTTCTTATACCCACGGAGTAATTTATACTCGCTACCTGTTTCCTTTGACCTATAGGTTAGCCGATAGAGGAAATGTTATGATGGCTATCCTTATCGTTGCACAGAAATCGTAGCTTACTAGTCCCGCTTGACATCGAGTTATTTGGTTTTTTTTTGTTGTTTCATTTTTTTCTTCTTTTCTTTTTGAACCTTTGATTTTTGGTTAAAAATATTTGCTTCATTTGGTTTTGGTATGTACACATGAACAAGCATACATGCATTAACATTTAGTAATTTATCGATTTATATATTGCATTGATATTTTTGTTGGGTTAAATGTGTTCTGTCTTCCTACTTTTTATATTGTCACTAAGGGGTACCTTTTGGTTTCACAGAATTATACCCCGGGGCGTGATAATTTTATTGGTATTAGAGCATGGTTTGCGATTTTTGGTAGTGGGATTCGTATTTTGGATTTTTGAGATTTGTGATTTATAAATATATGAGTTGTGTTTTGGGATATTCATTTCGATTTATGATTTTTTTTCGAGTTTTGGACCTCTAGGCAAGCCAAGAGATATCTCTGCGCTATAGAAAAATTAGTGTGTATCTTTAGTTGTTGTCTTTCTTTTTTTAATTTGACTATTTATTTGGGTCATGGTAGGACATGCCATGTAGTAAGGACCACAACTCCTTTTCTCTTGGGTTCCATCTTCACCTTGAACTCGATCGATACGAGAGGAAGGTGCTTGCTTTTAGATTTTAATTCAGTTTGCTTGGCCTTGGCTGTAGCTATTGGTTTGCTTGTGGCTGATTCATTCTTGGTTTTGTTTTGGCCTGAGATCTCCTCATTTCACATGTTCATAGGTCATTTAGTCGTCATACACTTGAAACCTGAAGACCTTTTCTTGCGTTTGTTTAGTGGCCTATTTCAAATATCTTGACAATTTTAATTTTGCGCATTGGATTAATAATATTTGTTGGCATTAATCTTACATGATCTCGTAACAATTTGGAAACACGGGAGGAAAATATAGAAAAATTTAGTTATGAACCAGAACTTTTCATTTTTCTGTAGGAGCATTGGGACTTGGGTATTTCCTGATGAAATATCATCATAATAAATTTCAATAACAAGCCCTTCAACACTAGTCTCTTGAATATCCACTATTACCCCACCCCTTTTTTTTCTCATGCTGCATTATCTATTGCAGCAGCTGTAAAATATTGTTTCAAACTTTCTATCCCATATCCTTTATCCAACTTTGTCAAATTCATGAGCCAACTTGTTTACTTGTACGGGTTTATAAACTGGCACTTAGATCTAGTCAGAAAGGACCTAGACGTGGAACTGTACTCTGGTTCTCATAGACTCATTTTCCAATTTATGCACTTGTGATTTGTGAATTCTAAGTAGTTTCACGAGTCCATTCATCTCTAGTTAACTTATGTGGCTGTTAAGCCAACTTAAGCTTGTTAAACATTAGCTGTCTAGTTTTGTCTATTCCGTCTGTTCATGTTCAGCGGGCATAACCTCTCATTTAGTTTTGGTATGTATACATGAACATGCATTAACATTTAGTAATTTATCGATTTATGTATTGCATTGATATTTATGTTGGGTTAAATGAGTTCTGTCTTCCTACTTATATTGTCACTAAAGGGTACCCGTCGGTCTGACGGAATTATGCCCCCGGGTCGTGACAAATTTTAAAAGATTATTTTGTTTTTTAAAAGTCAATTTGAGCTTTTATTAGGATAATTAGAGCTTTTATTGAGAAAAATCGAGTCATTATTTTACAAAGAATAAGTCTTGTTGTCAATCTATAAAGAAGAGTTAGGATCCAAAGATCCCATGCATTAAATATATTTAAATTAACACAATTTTCAATTTTCTTTTCTTTGAGTGTGAATTGCCAAATTGTTTGTCTGTTGCTACATCAATTGGTATCAAAGCCATTCGGTAGTTCTCTCTCTCAATATTCATTCGACTTTCATATCAATCAAGCATGGTAGATTGCTATATCTTAACCCTTGATTTAATTTGAAATTTTTGTGTCTACTTGATACAATGATAAATTTCTGCGCCCTTCTGCTTTTACAGTGATTCTCTTTTAACAAAGATTTATGATTTATGTAGGGATCATGTGCCATCTCACTATGAAGAACTTTGTCCTATTTTTGTTTATCTTCATGGTACCATCAATTCCTAAGGTCAGGATTTGTCATTGCTACTTATTCACTTCTTTTGTTTTTTAATTACTGCTTTTGTAGTTTTACCAATAATGTTGTTGGTCTTTTCAGATTGTATTTTGTTGGACTCTATGTTGTATATTAATTTCTTTCTAAATAGGTTGGCAATTAGCATAACCTCCTACCTATGGATGAAATTATAAACATTGGCCGTTAATTCTAGCCAATGATTATCTTGTGCTGTTAGTGTTTGCCTGCTGATCAATACATGGCAAGACTGAAGAAGGATAGGGAATCTAGTAGTCGAGCTGTAACTATCCCATTATTCCTTGATTTAATACTGGCTACTATATGAATGTCTTCAAAACTATAAACTGTTTGCCTAAATGTAGTTGCATCAATTGAATAAGTTCTCCTTATTGAGTAACCGAAACCAAGGCACAGTCAATTGTAAAAGATCTTCAATGCACAATGAACACTAGAATATATCCATATAATCCATACAAATATAGCAACTGCAATGCTTCATTTGTTCCAGAAACCATCCTACTGGGCATTATCCTATAGTACTAGTATATCTTTCACAAATAAGTTCAATATGGAATTTGCTTATTTCCATCTACATGTTGCAGTTCAGGCCTTGACATGAGTTCTAGTGTTGTTCAACATTTGCATGCATAATGTGGATATCTAATTTTGATTGATTTGTGAATTTTAGTAGCTTCTTGTTTTCTTTTAGCATCTCTTTTCCTTTTCCTTTGATTCACATACTGTATATATGATCATTTATCACAGGCCAACAGTTACAATGAAAATGTTGACCTTGCTGGAAATAGTAGTCCAAGACTTGTTGGCTGTTGGCCATGCTTCTGGCCTTATCTTGCAAGCTCGTTCTTCTCGCAACATGGTACCACATTTGAATCAGATTTTCATGGTTACTTAGCTCAAGAATTTGGTATAAGTGATACCTGTAAAGGGCTCGCTAGTAATATTGGCACACTTGGTATTTTGAACCTTGATCGGAAACTTAATGGTGAAGGATCTCATCGACGCATGATTTCCACCTTGAGGTTCTTGAACCAATCAGATATTAATTCTTTGGTTGATACTCAAGAGTGCGAAGCAGTTATCATTGAAAGACTTCCAGTTGGTATCTTTGCTGATCCATTTGAGTTACAACATCTTGTTAACCACAAAGGTTGTTGAAACTAAAGTGTGCTTACATCTTGCACGCCATTTTCAAATTTTTTATTTTCTTGTGCAAACATTTACATTCTCATCATTTTTGCAGTTTATTTGGATGTGGCTGTATTTGGCGATAAAAATTTAGAACTGCCCTCTTCACTTTCAAACAGGTCCATTGTTGAGATTCATATGATCATTGGCGATGAAAATTCATCGAGCGCTGAGGCTATAGTTCAACTTCCACTGCATGCTAGATATCCGGTGAGTTTAAAATTGAAGAATCTTATTGGAATAAAAGTACGTCGTATATGATTAATTTCTTCTAGAAATATATCTATCATGTTTATTCACTTACAGTTATTTTTTCTTTCTTCACTCTAAGTTTGGTATAAATTTCATCTTGGCCATTTAAAGGGACTGATTAAATGAGCTTAGAATGAGAAATTGCTTTTATTAGACTCAAAATTAGGCATCAATTAAACAAGTCAATTGTATCAAAAGTCAAAATAAAATGTAAGTCGTCAGAAGTAACTCCAATGTGTCACCATGCGGCACCTATGAAAATTCACATGTTAGTTCTATTTATACTTTTCTTAAACATCATCAACTAATATTACAGAAGCATCATATTTATTTGTAGGTGGTTTTTTGCTATTTGTAATTCCAAAAGAATTGTTTTTGATTGGCAGAAATTTACTTAATTTATATGATAGGAAAATTATGAAATATGGTTATATGCCAAATGGTTCCCTTCCTTTTTTTATATTATTGCATCTGTACCTCTTCTTTGTTCTTCCACTCATCTCTCTTGTCCTTGATGTTTCCATTGTGTTAGTTTTCTTACACTTTTGCATAATAGATGTGCTAAATAACATTTTGTTCCTTCACAAATCAAGTTATAGAACTGGTTGAACATGGTCGTTTTCCCTTCTGCATGCTAGTATTTTGCATGACTTGATTTGCAACCCTGTTCAATTGCTAAGAGTAGCTCTAAACCCTCTAAATGCCTGGTTTCTTGCAGCCCCTTGATGGCAGTGGTTATATGAAAGTCAAACTGGAAAGCCCAGAATTGTTTCTACGTTGCAGGCCGAAAAGCTTGAAGTTAGAGCCATGTTTGTGGATACTCATTGAATTGAATGCTAATGCTGGATCGGTGAAGACAGTTGCGTGGCATGTCCCCGCAGGGAATGATGCACACAGAAACATTGTAGCCACTGTAACTTTTGCTTCCGCATTGATTTGTGCTCTTTCAGTCTTTGTATTTACTATATATTTCTCCAAGAACAACTTCGTCCAAGTGCCTTCAGTCTTCTGAGGAAATGGTATTACTCATGTTTTACCCGTCTAATTGTTTATGAACACTCTTTTAATTGTTATTTTTGTTATTATCTTATTTAGCGTGTATGATTTCATATTTTAATAAAATGTTTGATTGCCTTTTCAGTACAAATATATAACTTAACTTGCGATCTTCTTAAATGTGATCGAGTGCATAGATAATATAAGAGTTCTTGTGTATTAGGAATCTCTATTAATCATTTTAATTGTGCATAATCCTATTTATTTGGTTTTAAGTAATACTTTATTTATTAGTTTGTTTAAAATTTGATTATGAATTTTACTTTTTATATCTAAATATAAAAAAAAATGCGTTTTATAAATTTTATATTATCTCATTATAAGTTGAAAAATGTATAAATCTTATTTATTGCATTAATATTTTAGCAAAAATTTCAGATAAATAATTTTTTTTAATGAAGTTTAAACAAGTTAAATTTAATAAGAAAAATAAATAAAACTTGGCGAAAATTTAAGATAAATAAGACGTGGTGAAAATCTAAGATAAGTAAATTAAAACTTGGTGAAAATTTTAATAAAGAAGTTTGAATAAGTTAAATTTAATAAGAAATTTTAATAATTTAAATACAACCAAATTAATATATTTTGATTTAACAACTCTAGATTTAGAAATTTAACTTGTTTACGATTTGACAACTCTATAATCTACATTGTGATTCAAGTCTAACGTATAATTTTTATTTTTGTAATTTAATAATTTAATTTTTGATAAATAATGACATTCCCAATTATTTTTGATAAATAATTGATACATTTGATAATTGCCACAATAATGACATTCCCAATTTAACGGTTAAGGTGAGACTTGTTATCTAATCAATTTGATTCATTTACAAACTCATTTATTAGAAACTTGTATAGATGCCTAAGCTTCTCAGGGCATGGTGTGATGGTGTAAAGGCAAAAGGTTTAATATTTCTCTCGAGCAAGAGGGTTCGATTTCCATTAAGATATATTTATGACGATCGAATTTTTGGTGATATAAATAAATAATATATCAATATTATATATACTTTCACATAAATCTAACCTATCATTGTATCAATTATCAAATGTTCAACATATTACCATGTCAACAACCGCCGCCACAAAAAGTGTAGTTACAACGAAAAAACACAATTTAACTAAGAAACCATTCTCACCAAATAGACAGCAATTACATAATTAAATGAATATCCTCTGATCAATTTGTTATAATAATCTATAAAAAATTATATCAAATAATATATTTTTTAAAAATAGTTTTGTAAAGTGTAAATAATTACATTATATAATATAAAAAACAATTATTGATATTTAAAAATAAATTATATTTTAATTTGAATCAAATTATGTTAGATGTGCCTAGAGATGTTGAATAATCGCTCACTTTGGTTTGTATGTTTATTTATAAATTCATCAGTATGCAATGGAAAATATAAAATAGTATAGACATAAAAATACACAAATTGACAAGATAATTACCTAGTTCGGCAGGCCTTGGCTCCTACTTAATGATTTATAATCTATCAATAAATTACTCTATAAATTTATAAAATAGCATAAATATATAAATCACAAGACAATTTACCTGGCTAGATAGACTTTGGCTCTTACTTATTGACTTATGATTTGTCAATGAATTATTGTATAAATCTTTTTATGTTTTTTCGGACGTAGAAAAATCTCTTATAACACAAGACCTATTTCTTACCACAAATATAAAAGCAATAAATTTAAGAAAAAATAAATACAATATAAGAAGATAAATTAATAATGAAACTCTCTTTTGCTTTTGCTTGTTTTCTTTTGTTTTAAAATTTCTCAAAGATGGCTTAGGAATGGAGTAACACTTTCTCGAGAGTCATCTAAGAGTATGATGTTGTGCAAGAAGCTTTCTAGCTTCTAGGTTTTTTATGCCTAGAGATTTCTTACCTTTGAGACTTTTTCGTCTAACATCTAATTTTTCTGTCTTATTGAGACTTTACACGGCTAAGAATTGGTTTCCGACCATTTTGAACTTCCTTGCCTAACATATAATTTTCTTAATTTACTGAGACTTTCTTGCCCAACATTTATTATCCCTAACTTGATGGGACTTCAACTTACCAATTTGATTCTTGGACTTCCTTCCCTAACATCCAATCTACTTGGCTTGCAATACATGTTAAGTTCCTGATACTTATATACTTGACATGTTTGTGAGATCACAAATATCTCTTAACTAAACTTAGCTCAAACACCAAAACCACATGCTTTGGTGTTGGTGCAACCAACACTAGTAAATCAAACTAGAGTTTTGATATATAATAAAGGACTAACATTTGTATTAAATGTGCGGGTGTATAAAACTTGATAGATACATTGCAGGCAATCAGAGAAGTTCAAATGGGTTAGGTGGATCGAACATTTGGCTCGCAAGGAGAAGTCCAAATGGTCATGTGAACTAAACATTTGGTAGACAAGGAGAAGTCATGTGATGCCCTGAGAGTATATTTGTCTGCTAAATCGAACGATATCCCTTAGTGATAATATATGAAGTAATCGATACAAAATCAATTAAACCCAACCGATGCAAAATATAAGTCGATAAATTCCTAATATGTTAATGCATGTTGATGTGTATATTCAAAAACTAAATAAGGCAAACCTCATTACTATTTTAACAAAACCCAAAAATTCGATACGAAGAGAAAACCAAACCAAACAACAACGGAAAGGAAGCATCAAAATAACTCGATATCAAGTGGGACCGACAAACAATGATCTCTGAGCAACGCAAGGGTAGTCCACACAACATGTCATCTATCTGCTAATCTAGAAGTCAAAGGAAGCAGGTAGTGAGTACAAATTACTCTGTGATATGAAAAAGATAATACATGATACTAAAATAGTGCATAGAGGTCAAAGGAAAAGTCTAAGTTAAACTTACTATCAAATACCTACTACATCATTGATGTGTGCAAATAGCAAGTGCACAGTTGTCATCAAGTAATAAAAAGATCGATCCCACAAACACTATAAGATCAAATACTAATTGAATTCGCAAAGCAAGTTATCTAGAAGATCACAGTTTGTAAGGAGTTGAGAGAACGAAACTAAACCGAGAGCGTACGCAAGAAGACAAGGAAGAAATTTAGAATTGGGGGAAATGATTCTAGGATTTCGATTTTGCTATGATGATTGTTAGCACTCTAAGTTCTATTTACTTTCCTATTTTTATGTTTGTTCACATGCAGGTGGTTTATCCCAAGATACCGATATATGAAGGATCGTAGGAGACGAGAGGGGGGGATGAATCTTGATCATTTGAAATATCTTTTCTTTAAACTAAAACAAAGTGCAACGAAAAGAAAGATAAAAATACAATTCAGTTTTACTTGGTTCGTAGTCCAGCGACTACTACTCTAAGGCCTGCGATCCTTGACCGCTTCCGATGGACAATCACTATAGCTTTTTTCTCCGAACTCTTTCGAAGAAAAACAAACTCGTTACAAATACGAGGAATATAGTAACAACACTACTATCTCCCTATAAGAATGCAAGCAATAAAAGAAATGTCTGACAATAAAGTAATGTAGAATGAACGTAGATTGTCGGAGAGCCTTCCGACGTTGTAGTATCAGTAGCTTGCATGAGCAGTAGCAGAGACAAGAATGAGCACTGAGAGAGTTGTTTTCGGCTCAGACCTCGAGACATTCTTTTATAGGCATCGTTTGGTCGACTGAAACCTCGTTTCGTCGACTGAACCTATCCATCGACGGAACCTCCTATCCGTCGACTGAACTCCGCACCTTTCCTTGTTTGCCCTGATTTGATTCGCTCGATCCCGTGATTTTCGCTGTTCAGTCGACTGATCAAGCCTATCCATCGACGGAACCTCCGAACTTCTTTTCTTGCATGATTCGATCTGATCGGCTGTCATTACCTTTTATGGATTAGTCAATTCCACTGATCCATCGACGAAACAAGCTTTATACTATATTTGTTGAACTTTGATCTGATCTGTGCCACGCTGGCCGTATCGGTTGACTGATTGACTGAACCCTCAGCTAACCAAGAACTTTGTTTATCTGCAAAACAAAGTTAGCACATCAAAATAGTAGTCCTACAAAATAGAGTTAGACAATAGATAGTAAAGATGCATGAGTATGACAGTTAGGACTGTCTTGATCTCAACTTAGAAACTTCCGTTGTTTCTTTAGTTGAATCAACACCTAAGGTTTGTCCCTACTGGGACACAACCTCAATACACTTCCTCTAAGAGCTTACCTCAATTCACCTTCCAAACATCGGGTCCTCCAGACCTGTTTGGACTTTTACCGCTTAGTATTGGATCAGCCTGCCAGGGCTTCCTCTTGATTCTATATCAGGTCCTCTCTGACCTATCGAATATACCTGTCATATGTCAGGTCCATTTGACCCATCTGGACTTCCTGCCTAATTTTTATAATCTGCTAAGACTTCTCCTACCTAGTATCAGGTCCAGCTGACTTACTAGGACTTTCCAAGTTGAGCATCTTGCACACTTGATCAATTCATCAGATCACAACAAGACTTAACTTGAACCTTTGACAACATCAAAATACAAGTTCAATTTTGGTGCTCGTAGCACCAACAATATATACTTTTGGAATTATACCAGTGTGTCTACCCAAACTCGACACCTACTTTAAGGTTGACCTTACTAGAGCAACCACTTTCTTAGGGAGACTCCTGTCATGATGTCACACGAGCCCTTAGGTGTCATCCCCTACTTCGTGACGCCGACTCAGGGCAAACCCATTAAGCTCTGTGATAGCCAATTGTGTCCTCATATGATTTTGGACTACTTTCGTGACCAACTCCTCATGTCTCGGTTCTTTATGTGTCAGAGATTTGGGTTCACCTTTCAGTTTTTCCCTACGTCCCGTAAGATACGAAGGTGCAGATTAGTGTCATAATTGTGCATGTCTAATAAAGTCGGATCATGCAACAAACATATCATGTAGTAGAGAAAAGATAAATAAACTTATAAAAACATGTTCAACAATACATCGGGTTACTCCTTTGTCCTAGAATCTAGAGAACTACTTCATGGAGATGAAGTTACAACTGAAAGACATGGAATTAAGTATCTACAATCTCAAAACAGAAAAAAGAGAGAAGAGGAAGCTTAATCAATTGGTTCCTGTGTCTTCAGAAGGAACTCCAAAATCCAAAGGTGGACGGATTGTTTTGATGACTCCTTTGAACAATGACTCTAGGATTCCCTATCACAAGGAACCCTTTTCTCCAGATCTGGTGGCGTCTTGGGCTTTTTTATAACCTTTCCAATTGTAAAAAATAGTTGGAAACAACCTAATTGTTGGGACGAAGTTGTCGTGCCATGGCCGTGATAGAGAAGCACGACCTGGCCGTGTCGCGCTTGGAAACTTGGTATGGGGTCGGACATGATTGTGCCATGGGGCACGTCTTGTCCGTGTTCGACCCTGT
>JBBUKS010000113.1:13751068-13783267 GCA_038050645.1 Hedychium gardnerianum
AGTTTCCCCAATCAGCAACCAGCCTTCTTGGAAAGGCAGCCCCAATGGGGGACAGCCTCCCAGTTTCCACCAATGAACAACCAGCAGTTGTTGGGAAGCCAATTGATTGACTAAAGCTGTTGATTGGCCCGCACACTTAACCAGGATGACCGGCAGCCATCACCTGTGATGCTGGTGGTGGCCGGAAAACCTCCAAAAATCCAGAAACTCTCCGGTGTTGTAGTGGTAGTTGTGGGAGCAATGGGGAGAAGAAACCGCCGGATTAGGAGAGGGGAAGACGGAGATAAATGTTGGCCGGAAAACCTCCAAAACCCAGAAACTCTCCGGTGTTGTAGTGGTTAGTTGTGGGAGCAATGGGGAGAAGAAACTGCCGGATTAGGAGAGGGGAAGAAGGAGAGAACTCACCTGTTTATCTTCCTCCTTGTTAGCACTATTGCATGCACACTTTTCATCCTTGACGACTAACTAAACTAAAGTTTAATATGACTAGGAAAAGTGGTTTCAACGAGGGCAGGATGCAAAAAAGCAGTTGGCTCCAATGGTCCTTCATGTAGGATAAAAAAGTGGAAGTTAGGAGAGAGAGGGATGGATGAAAAGGATAGCAAGGTTCTCATACAATATCATGATTCGTTGTCGCTGAAAACTGTCTCCTGTTGTATTGTTGCCATCATATGGTGGACAGCTCCATCTACCTGATTTTTTGTCATGGGCATTCGAGAGTTACACTTTCATTTATCAGTGAGTCAAATCCATGTTAGAGGTGTAACTAAAAGACCAAAAAGGACAAAAAATGTGTGGTCGCAAGTTGTCTCCCTTTGAAGCTGATGGGCCTTAAAGAGTTAAAGTCTCTGCCTTCTTTGATCAGATTTGTTTGTGAGTGTTTGATCCAGTTTCTTAGTTGTCACAGATTGCATCCAAGCTTCCCAATAGATCTGAAAGGTGATTACACCTATAGGACATCCACCAGCTATTAGACTTGGTGAAAGAAAACTTATACAAAGTGGCTACGGCAATGATGTAATCTCTAATGCACGTTTGAGGTCTGCCACATGCTTAACCCTCTGTGTTCACAGTTGGAGGGAAGCTGGAATTTCTTTTGCCTTTATTCTCCTAGTGGCATTTGAGAGTTTTTTTGTTGGATGCTGCAGATTTTATTTGCATACCTTTTGATTCCCAGGTTGAGTAATTCTTAGCTTCTCTTTATGTATCTAATGATGTTTGAAGCACTTATTGTGGATTTGTGTTTACCATTCATCTTTTTTCTTTTATTTCCACTGTCTAGAAGCCTTCTTTTGAAAATCTGGACTATTTCTATTCCACAATAATTTTGGGTGAAACTTGCACCATGATTGTAGTTCTTCCATAGCACTGCTTAGTAATAAAAATGTAGTATGGAGTCTGAACAACTTTTAGCAACCAAACATACTCCACCGTGAGATAGATATGATCTCTTAATCTAAATGGCAAACAAACTCCACCGTGAGATAGATATGATCTTCTTAGCTTGAAAAGGTTTTTCATTTTGCTTGTATTCTACTTTTGTACTTGCTAAATCTGTTTGGATGAGAGCCACGTAGAAAGTGCTGTAGCACCGTTGTTTATTTGAATCCTTGATTGATATGTCAAATTTTGAGCAGATAGCATACTAGATGCGGCACAAACATGTGTTTTTCTTTTGCCTTACATTATTTATTCAAGTGATGACATTACGATAAGTAGTTTTTTTTTTATTACATATGATTCAAATTTAACCAACATGATGACTATCCATGCACGAAGGTTGTCATTGACTAGGTTGTAGATCTTGTTATGGCGTAGTTTTCGTCTCTAGTTGTATTGGTACTACATCAGCGTCAACTAGCCATGCACATTGTCATTACCATGGTTGTAAATCTTGATATGGTGCAGTTTTGGTCCCTGATTGTATTGGTACTATCTCCATGTCGAATTTTGTTGACGAGTACAAATCCCCACAAGTCTGCTGTGCTGACTTAGTGTAGTGGTGAAGGCAGGGGAAAAGGAAGAACTTATCTCCCCTTCCACAACTGTTGCCAACCCTTTTCACCCTTCCCATGAATCTTGACCAGTACTGCAGTTCGATGTGGTTCATGTCTTGACGCAACCTTGAATCATTATGTGTGCATGGACTGAGATTTAAACTCATAGGCACCACATAGACAACTTTGCAATTTTACCTGATCAGCACACCACATGGGCCATGTCCTCTTGTAAGTCCTCATCCAATCAAGTCCTATTTGAATAGGCATATCTTCAGATAACTTCGGTTTTTTTTTCCTCCATCCAAAATTATCCAAAATGAAGAGTAAAAACTTCAAGTGCTACTGGTATTTTATATTTTTATCAATTAATAACTGATGATCCTCACCGAGTTTTGAAGTTATTTTGTATGTTCAAAATAAATTGTACTTTAAATTTCAATTCTGCAACCATATTGCTTCTATCACAGAATTTGTGTTTTCTTATATGCAGGGCCTATGAACATATTGCTCTCGTACATTACAGAGAAGCTGTTGAGGTTTGTATATATTCTACAGATTTCCTTTTAAGAAAATATAATTTTGGTTAAAAAGCATAGAAATGAAGATAGTAAAATAAGGATATGCCAAAAAAGCTAAATAGGAAGCAGTGTGTGAATCAAGTGCCTACGCAGCTGAAACTTTTTATACTTTAACCAGTAGGAATATCAAGTAGTCCACTCATGGTGTTAATGTAGGGGAAGATATCAGGGTAGGTGGTATATATTGGGGTAGGTGAAGATAACAAAATAAGGATAGGTAAAAATGAATCACCTAAATAGGTTTTAGTGTGTGGATCCAAGTGTTCAACACAATTATTTCTAAAAAAATTATACATGACCAATAGTATTATCGAATGTCTACTTGCAATGTTAGTGTCCGAGTGTTGATGTCCAATCATAGCTATAGGATCAAACAACACTAGCTAAAGAGGGCAAAAAGATAGTAATGAATTTTTCTCGCAATAGCAAAACTCAATTTCAACCATTAGTAATGTGCGTGTTAAGATGAAAGTGATAAAAATATATGTATGCATAGCATAAATAAAGAAACAAAGATCACATCATTATATGAGATATAGCATGGCTCTAGGATGTTGCTCCTTTAAAAATCTACGACCTCTGACACATTTTGGTGTAGCACACCAAATCCAATAAACCATTTTTATACAAGACAATGGAGTAAATCTAAATAGTAGGATAAGACCTTATGTCACAGATCAAAATCGACTAGATTTGCTCACAAAGAGCATGTCCTATAAACCTCAATGTGAATATGAAAAATACAACACAATGAAATGATTAACAACATCTCACCTTAAAGAATAAAGATCAACATAAAAATAAGACCGGATTTGCCAATAAAAGAGCCTTGCCACCATGAACAAAGTCAAGACCACACATTTTCACCTTTTGGGAATGTGCAAAGCTTTTTCACACAATTAATTAACGAATGAAAATGTGTTTGTATGTTGGTGAAGGAATATTCAAAATAAATATAGAAAAGATCTTCCTAAAGTGGTAAGGAATTTGATCTAAATGGATATATGTTTTGTAGGCTTTAGTCAACTAATCCACACCGAAAACTTCCATCAATGCAACTTAGAATTTAAATTTTAGTTGCCTATTAATGCTTTAATCGTTTATAGATGTCTAGCCTAGTTAGTTGATTGGCCTTCGGATGCTTTCCACTAGTTGCCTATCCAATTTCACTTGCCTAGATCCTATAATATGAGAATTGAAATTTAATGTGTCAATTTTAGTCATTAGACCATGAATTACTGTACTAAAAGTGGTGCAAATTCTAAAGTTTAGGTCATGTTTTAGCTATGCTTTACCAATCAATAACCTTTATTCAACCACATAACTTGAAATGATAAATGATGCTCTTCAAGACCCTTAAACCATTTTAGCGCATCTCACAGTGTATTTGTTTAAGTTTTTGCCAACAATCTAGAACTATTTAAATTAAACATAAGTGTTTCTTAGTATGTAGCACAAAAATAAAAAATTTGACTCAAATACCTTATTACAAGTGTAAAGAATATAAGATCAAGCTTTATAGATAAGTTAAACTCACCCTAGATGCTTTTCTTATTCACACAAGATCTATCCTCAAACCCAAAATAAAGATCATATAGGCCCTTATCTTCAAGCTTAATATAGTAGTTATAAGCTTCACTTACTTCATATTTATTATCAATTAATTCAATTAAACTCACCATCATCCAATAATCTATAAAAGATATTAAAACTGCACATCTAAGATATGGTCATCGGTTTGAACCAACTCACTTAGAACTATTGTCAAATATCAAAATCATCTATTAACTTAGTATTGTCTAATATTTATAATAGATATTAGAACTATAATTTAATATAAGGTTGTCAATTTGAACTGATTCACTTAAAACTATTATCAAATATCAAAATCATGTGAGCAACCTAACAACAATTGAGGAACTAAAATTATTTAACAATCTCCCCTTGTTGATATTTGATAATTGGTTTAAATTAGCAATTGAAAACAATAAATACTGCATTAGGGAAGTAATGTAGGATCGCGGAGAGGTAGAGGAGGGGGTGGGCATGAATACCCTATTAAAACTTCTACACCACAAAGTTAGTCGCGGCTAAACATTGCAACATAGAAATATAAAATATATTCAATGAAATTCATGAAAAAAAAATTCAACACCTTCTTAGTAAGAGACTAAAGGTGGAGAAAATTGTTTCTTACAATTTTCTCTCTTACAAGATGAGAAACTCAAGTACAAGGGCACAAGAATACCCTACAATCACAATAGAAATGAGTTTTGGTAGCTTTAGCATTTTGAGAAGCAAGGTTTCACCGGTATAATTCTTATTTGTACAAACCCGAGACCTGAGCTGCTTTGGACCCCTTTTTATAGCCAAACTTGCAACTTCCTTCTCTTTTCACGAAATCATTCTTTTCCAAGCGATCAGTTAACTGTTCATGAATAATGAGTCAACTGATGATAGCAATTTGACGGTTGCGTGTAGTTTTTTCTGCACTAACGGTAAGTTGGACAGTTACTGTTGAGCTCAGTAGTCGACTGCTCTGGTCATACCAGTTGATTACTCTAGTTATACTAATTGACCAATCAACTGCTTTGGTCATACCAGTTGACCAATTGATTGCTCGTAATAGTTGACTTACCTAATTGACTATCTCCAATTTCGAGTGAACAAATGCATCTTTGGTCAACTTCCACAGTCGACTTCACCTCCAGTCGACTAATACGTCCATTTAGTTGATTGACACAATTTTTTCAGTTGCTTCACTTTGAGTTGGTGCTTTTCTTCATTCTCTAAGGTTCAAATCTTGACTTGCCTCTGTGCCAAGAGGTTTTCCAGACCTCTAAGACTTCTTTCTTGCCAAGAAGCTCCTTGCTTCCGGGACTTTCTTCTTGTGCTTGACTTTTGGTGCTTGTTGACTCGTTAGGACTTTCTTTGCTCAACGTTCGGTCCTCAACTTGCTGGGAGGGACTTCCTTTATTAAGCGTCTGATCCTTGACCCATTGGGATTTTCTTGTTGCCAAGTATCCACTTGGACTTTTCTTTGCCAAGATCCTTTTGGACTTCCTTTGTAACACTTGCAACTCATGTCAAGTTTACTTACGCCCGTACACTTGACATCCATATGGGATACACAATAATGCCTAACTTAAACATTACCCAAACATCAAAACCATATGCACATATGCTAGGTTATGATTGCACCAACAATGATGTTTGGCAGCCGATTTAAGTTAGATCTTCATACATACATTTTCAAGGAAATATGTTCATAATTAAATGATTAGTATGAAGCATAATGATATGCAAAGGTAAAGAGACACTTAAAATATTTTTTATTAATTCATAGTGCTCACCCTTTCTAAATTAAACCCCGCACATCTCCCCCTTTGACATAAAAACACCTCAATCGTGCTCCCTTTTAACACTCAATTTATAGTGCTCCATTTTAACACTGAATTTCGAGTTTTTCTTAGAGCCTAGGATTATTTATCAAGCCAAAGTTCATCTCAATCGTACGTGAGGAATAAAACACCTCTCATCTCCCTTAGAAATTTAGGTAATCCTCCCCCTTAAGAGATACTTCTTTCTTAAACTTAGGATCTCCCTCCTCTTTCATTGCATCAATAATGTTGAAGTTACTAATCCTGTAAGAAATTCTATCCTTGGAGGTCAAAAGGTTCAAGCTTGAATATTACCTCCCCTCAAGGCATGGCACCCCCTAGGAGTTACTTCTGATGTCGCAACGGAACGCTAGAGGGGGAGGGGTGAATTGCTAACTTGCAAATTAAAGTTCTTTTTCTCTTGTTAATTATTTAGCAAGGACACACATGCATTAATAAAAATAAGCAAAGGAAGATGGACATGATTATTTACTTGGTTCACAATCCCTCGGGATTGCTACATTCAAAGCCTATGCACAGAAGCGCATGTCCACTATCTTTTTCTTCTTCGGTAAAGTGCTGGAGGTGGAGAAACGTTTTATACAACAATTTAGTATAATAAAAGGGAGAAAGTTTTTTGACAATATGGGACAGAAGGTATTCAGTGTGTGTTGTATCGATTCTTCGAGCTTCAATCCCTTTTTATAGGCTTCATATCGATCTGGCTATTCGACTGACGTGGCACCTTTCCAGTTGCCCGGAAGCCTTTCCGACAAAGCTGATTCAACTGTCGACTTTATCCACGAACAAGTTGCTTCGTATTTGATCTTGCTGACGAGGCACACCTCCGATCGCCCGGGCTAGATCTAGTCGATCGGACATGTCTCGGCTTATCCATGAACTAGTCTCCCTTGATCCGACTTTGCTGACTTGGCACTAATCTGGTCGTCCGAACCATCTCTAATCACCTCGACACTAGGTTAATCCGGATCTTGCTTATCCACGAACCAATCTCTCTTAATCCGACCTTGTTGACTTGGCACTAATTCGGTCTCCTGAACCATTTCCGGTCACCTCAACATCAGGTCAATCCAGATCTTGATCAGTCCGCTCTGATCTGTCCTCCACGTGTGCTTTCGGTTACCCTTTGGTGCTTCCAATCACCCGGATCACCCTTAACAACTCAGATCGAAAAATGTTCAACATATGATATTTACTTTTTTTGGATAAGTAAAATGTGTATCATGTGTGTGTTAAAATGTACAAAATGAGACTTTAGGAGCTATTCACGTCTGATGAAGCAGATTAGAATAGACACCTAAAGACCTATATACATGGAGCTGTACACCCCTATATAGCCTCTCAACATCCAACTATCCCTCACTAAAGAAACTATGATTTCGGGCCCTCCATACATAATGGATCATAGATGACAAGGCAAGATGACGTGCCTTTGTCAAAGTCCTACTCCCACGATAATACCGCCTGAAGACTCACATCGCCTGTTGGTAGGTGGACATCTCCTAGCGCATGTGTAGCCAATCTCTGGTCCTCTGCCATAGCTTTGCGATAGGGGGGCACCGAAGAATAGGTGCTCTTGCGTCTCCATCACACAACCGCAAAAAGTGCACTGTTTGTCCATAATCATGTCGATTTCTAGTGGGAAGTCGACTTTGCGCCAACATCCAGAAAGTGACTGCATGACTGGGTTGTAATTAGGCCCTCCGCACTGTCTGACCCACGCCTTCTTAGGACTAGGCTGCTTGAAGAAGTCGTAAGCACGGGTCACCCATCATCTTGTACAAACCAATCTGCTTGTTGCCGACTTGTAGCCTCTGGAGTCCCGACAATCGCTAATATGAGATCCCGTATCCGCAGCAGTCTCTTGATCAGAGGGGAATCCGTGTTAGCTACTTGCCATGCCTAAATGTCAATGTGACTCAACTAGGTATGATGTCCTCACTTGATCCAGAGTGTGTCCTCCTGTATGCGCCATAATATCTTTGCCAAGAGAGCTAGATTCTAGGCTAGTCTTGGAACCCCAATCCGCCTTCGTCCTTCGATCTGTACATATCTGGTCGCTCGGAGGCCTAGTCGCCCGGAACCCTATTTCGATCGCCCGAAACTCTGACTCAAGTTGACTACAACCAAGTCCGCCTAAGTTGAGTCTACCCTCGTCCCAATATGTCACACTGTAAGTATCCCGGGTTAGTTTTGATGTTGATCAACCGAGTTAAGTTAGGCCCTGTGTGTTTGATGTCTTGTGTCTAAGTGTGTAGGGACTTAGGAATATAAGAAGTCGAGCGGAAGATGCAGCGAGCGAGAAGGATGACTCGGGAAGGGAGCTAACGAACTCGGTGCATCCGAGGAACGAGAAGCCATTTCGAGGAGAAGGTCGGAGTTGGATTCGGGTGAGCTCAATTTCGGACGACCGGAGCATCACCCAAGCAAGCGGATTGAAGAATGGCCAACTTCTGAGGTTGACTGTTCTAGGCGCCTGAAATCACTCCAGGCACCCTGAGTTGAGGCACCCGGATGAACCGAGGCACCCCGGATGTCCAGAAGGAGCCGTTGCGAAGTGGATAAGCAGCGGAGTCCACGCTAGTCGACTCGAGGTGCCTCAGATGAACCGAGGCACCCCCAATCCGCCAGATCAGCTAGAGCACCGTTGCGACGAGGATAAGAGTCAGCTCATTGGAGGCGCCCTGGATCACTTGAGGCGCTTGGAATGACCACATCAACAAAATGGTCACTTCTACTAGGAGGCTATAAAAAGAGCCCTTGAGCTCGAAGTTTAGATAACACACTTTGTAATTTCATTTATATTTTCATACTTACGATTCGTGCTTTCAAACGGTGTAAGGGGCTTCTCCGTCTCCGACTTGTTGTCGAAGGAGTTTCTTTAGTGAGCTATCATTGCCTTGGATTAGCAACCTCCCCAGTTGTAAACCAAATAAATTCGGAGTCCCTTATTTCTTTAATGTTATTTTTAATTAACTTATAGTGTGTCCTTGCTAAGTAGAAAGCAAGAGATTTAGTATTTTAATTTCTAGGCTATTCTCCCTCTCTAGCCGGTCCACCTAATCTAACAAGTGGTATCAGAGCCCGACCACTTTAGAAGGACTAATCGTCGACTAAAATAACAAGGAAGATGGTCGGATCAAGCATCCACCCACCAAAGTTCGAGGAGGAGTTCACGCTTTGGAAGCGTTGAATAGAGGTATTTTTCAAAACCGATTTTGACATATTATTAACTATTAAATATGGTTTTGAAGCACCCAAGGACGAGAACAGAGAAGAAAAGAAAGAGCACCAATGGAACAAAAAGCAGCAAATCGAGTTCATGGCAAACGGTAAGGCCGAATTCCATCTTCTGAGCGTACTACCGCCTCAAGAAGTATCGGCGCCTACGACTCCGCCAAAGAACTCTGGGAGAAGTTCCTAGAGCTGCATGAAGAAACCTCGGAGGCCAAGCTAGCAAGATGAGATTTGCTCAGAAATCAGCTAAGTAACCTCCGGATGGAAAAGGGTAAAAAGGCGGCACAACTGCATGCCAGATTGAAGGAGTTAATAACTGGCCTCAACAACTTTGGTGAAATAGTAACGAATTGAGACTCACTCAGATACGCTCTAAATGCTTTTCCAAGAACTCAAGAGTGGACCTCGATTGTAGACTCGTATTATATTTCGAAAAATTTGGAGGTAAGTAGTTTAGAATAACTTTTTTTTACATTCGAATTACACAAGTCAAGATGTGCATGTCTAAGAAATGAAGAGAAGTCAACTCAGAACCTAGCACTAGAAGCCAAGAAGAACGAGCTGGGTTTGGAGTCATCCCTTGACGAAAATGAAGAAGCATACATGGTAAGAAAGTTCAATAAATTTCTTAGAACTAACAAATTTAATGAGAAAGGTCGCCAAACTGAGAAAGGGGACCAAAAAAGTTAAATGCCAAACTCACTTCACCTCACCAACTTACCTTGTGTAGTCTTTCTCCCGGTTTCTCGTCCTTCGGATGCACTGAGACCTTCCGGCTCACTCTCTGTGCTTCCTTCTCGCTCCATCGGAGTACTCTTCCGCAACTCTTTGTACCTCGGATGTTCTGAGTCCGTTGGATCCCTTCTCATGTCATCATTCTCGTTCGCTTGTGTCTTTTGCCAAGATGTCATTGTCTTCGATGTTCCTCGCCCTTTCCGATCTCTCGGGTATCCCATGCCATCCTTCACCATACTCCATCTGATCCTAAGCCATCGGGCACCTGTGTGTTTTCCTAAGTCTCTGAACACTTAGATACATGCATCAAACACATAGCAAGGCCCAACTTAAACTTAATTGATAGCATATCAAAACCATGGGTCAACCGCTTGGGGTTCCAACGATCTTCTTCTCAACCATCGAGGGTACTAACAACTTCACCCTAGAAGGTTACCTCTCCCTAAACATATCATTGTCAATTAGTATTATCACACACACAACTTAAATCATCGTTGACAATAATTTTATATGTTTTCCAATAATATACTCTAAACAAATATCAACATTATTAAAATTCAAATCATGAATTATTTCATTTTATTAATTTTTGTAACCTTTCTTTAGATATCCGAACCAAATGTTTATGCCACAAATAAACTTACCTTTCATCTATTAAACCATGTTTATTTCAACACTTTGATGCAACAAATAAATCATCATTTCCCAACAACAAATAAATCATCAAGCTTTAATTTGTACAAACCATCACAAAGAACATCAGAACTAATAAAATGATTATGCGTAAATAAACTAAAACACCAATTTCAAACTTAAAGGAACATTCAGTTGTACCATGTTTTGATAAAGAATTTAAATTTCTACAATAGAAGAAAGATAAATAGTTTGAAAAAAATCTAAAATCAAATGATATTTTCCAATGGCTTCAAAAGAGCCTTGTCTCGGTTTCCCATAAATACAAACTTTTCATTTGCCTTTATGGTTTGGGTCTTAAAGGATGCCTGCATTGTATTTGAAATATGAATGGTGCAACTACAATCAATCCACCATCCATCATGTATTATAAGAAATTTCTGTCAAATTTGATTCAAAACATACAAAAGCACTAGGCTAGTAGGCTTACCTTTCTTTTTGAAACATACCTTATGTTTATGACAATCTTTTTAATAGTACTAGGTTTATGACAAAAATGACACTTATCATCCTTTTTTCCCTTCTTTTAGTTTTGGACACTTAACTATAGGTGTCGCTTATTGTCTTTGCCATTCTTATTCCTAGTTTCTTTTTAGCATTAGGATGACTCATGAGATTAATTGAGTGAATTAATTCATACGAATATCAAACTAAGTCTATCCTATCTCCCAGCCCTTATGGAAAGATATTTGTTCAGTCTTGTTAGTATCAATGTACAATGAGATTATATTAAAGAAGTGACAAATCAAGATCCAAAACACCTAAATGAAACTAAATTTATCCACTCCATTCATAAAAATTAAGCTTATTGAACTTTGTAATAGATGAAGCTTGCAAATGAAGAGCAATAAATGTTGATGTTGCAAAATATATATATAATGCTCATACATTATTGCTTTACCTCATAAATGTAAATACATAATATAGATTCAAATACATCGACATTGGGTGCATATTGAAGTTTTCCTTTGGGTGATACTACAATACACATCAATAAAGCATAATTGATGTGCAAGTCAATTCGTAATTATATATACTCCAACTAAAAATGCTTGCTATTTTTTGATATACAAAACATGTCTGACAAAGAATATGAATTAACCACGACCATATTCATGATTATAAAATGAACTAATCAAACTTTTGATAATCCTTAATTATTTTATATCCATTGATGTTTAAATTATCTATGATAAGAGTTATGCAATTTCATTTTGTCATCTCACTGGTAGAATCACATACTCATGAATTATTTAATATTATTTAAGGTTCAACATCTCGAACTATGTTGGACTTTCATTCTTTGACTAGAATGATATTATTTTGGTATTGTGTCGACGTTAGTGACGAATTAGAGGTAAAAAGAGAAGAGACGAAGAAGAAAAAGATAAGACAACTAATAGTTAAGTTTGAACTTTATGGTTCATCTAGAATGATATAGTTTTGATCATGGTTTAAAATCTCGAGCCGTATCGATTTACGATCAGAATGATACGGTTTTGATATCGTATCGTATCATGCTGATATAGTTTTGGTATTTTTTAAATATAAATATATTAGTTAAAAATAAATAATTTAATTTAAATATTAAAAAATTAAAAATGCAAAAAATAAAAATAAAATATTTTTTTAAAAAAGAAAAAAAAACAAATCATTGTGTCTCTATATAGTAAATAAATAAAAAAATTATTATATATTTTTGAAATTAAAATAAGTAAAAAAATATATATTAAATTAATGGGAGAATTTTATTAGACTTTCATGAAACCTATTTAGATTATTCCTATTTATAGCTGGGAGTTGATTGAAATTATTAATCTAGGTTCTAATTTAATTTTTTTTCTCCTGGGCATCGCGCAGGTGTCCCCTCCGCGACCTGGCGCCCTCCGCGACCCATAAGTTGTGATTATAACTCACTTTATATGATTAATCCAATTAAGTTTGCATCATCCAACAACAACAACAACAACCAAGCCTTATCCCACTATGTGGGGTCGGCTTGCCTATAATACATATTGGAAATGCAAATCCAAGGTAAGATAATCAGTTTGAATGTAGTTAAGCTTAACATCATCCAATAGCCTACAGTAGATATTGGAAATGTAAATCCAAGATAAGGCAATCAACTCACTTAAAATTGTTAATCAAACATTAAAACCATGCAATCAACCTAACCTACAATTGAGGAACTAATAGTATATAAATATAGTTATGTAGGGGTTGGAGAAGATAGAAAAATAAGGATCGGCCAAAAATGTATCGCCTAAATAGGGTGTGGATTCAAGTGCTTGATACGGTTATTTCTAAAAATTTATACACATGATCAATGCAGTTATTGAGAGTCCACTCACATTGTTAGTGTCGAAGTGTCAATATAAAGACACAGGAGGTGAGGGGTAGTTGAAGAGTCCGAGCATCATAGATTTCCAACTTGAGGAACAATGTGAATTACTTTTATGCTTTTAATCTGTCCCTCAAATAATTGAATTGTTAGTCAAAGTAAATGTTCTACGATTGTTGTTGATTTTCATGGAAGTTCTTTAATACAATGTGCTAATATTATAAATCCATAATTTCTTTGACTTGGTAAATAATATTAAACGTAAAGTACAAAATACAATGTGTAACGTTGAAACTTTCTAAATGCATATCTTCAAATAATTTTTAGGACAATGAAGTTAGATATAGATAAAGGTTGCTGGTTCTTTAAGTTTAGTGTGCCAATTTTCCCCTCAATTTATCATTAACATCTTATGCTTGTTTTTGACTGTGTTGTTATCATGCTTCTAAAAACTAATTGAGTTGTATACCTGGTGGTTTGAATATATTCATTGACGTGCAATCCAGGGAAGGCATATGCCCGATTCAATCTTAAGCATCTCAAACGACATTTGCCCAACATTGACATATATTGCCAGCGTCGCTAAGGATGAAACCCAATGCTTCAATTCCACTACTAGTGGTTTTAATACAGCACATCAAAGTTCTTCCAGCCAAGGATCAGGGGAAGTTAGTTCTAAATTCAATGGAAAGTGTGCTAAGATGTCCCTTATAAATGGAATGGAGAAGTCTGAATCTTGTAATCAGTTATTGCTGCCAGATTACTTTCAAGAATTGAGAAAGCTTGAAGAGCAATTAAATCTAGATGATGATGAGGTGGATACTTTTGTTTCTTCTGAAAAGGATCTTCTTCCTTGTTGCAGTTTTAATGTGGAAAGGCAGGAACTTCTGGTTCAAGAAACTAGGAGCAAGCACATTGTAGAAGCACTTCAAACTCCATTCACTGAACTTAAACAAGGGTCTAATGATCATCTGAAAGAAGATCCCAAAAGCGATAGCTGGTTGAACAATTCAGGTATACATCCCATCTAATCTAGATGAATAGGATAGTAATTGATTTCTTTCTTTTTCATACCACCTTGATGATCCTCAGGAAATTAGTTTTACATGAAAGTAAATTTTTCAAGGCCAAGAAAATATCATTATTTTTATCAAATTTACTTGAGAATTGAAGCATCTTAATTGTCCTTTATGATATATTCATCCCCTCACCAAAGGTCTTTCATTTTTTCAAAATGCTCCTAGTCTTTAATTTCATCATCATTTGATTTCATCTTCAAATATTCCCTGTGGCACATGCTCAATGAGCCTCCTACTTTGGGTGTGACTTGGCCATTATGGCCATTGTTATGATAGCCACTTCTCATTTGATGCCTTTGGCGTGTGCCTTTGAGGGTCAAGCTAGTTAGGGGTTAGGGGCATCAATGGTAAGGTGTTAGTCAAGAAGAGAGAATTTTAAATCAACTAACACACCCCAGTGTTGCTGACAGGTGGTAGGCAAGAACTAAGACGTCTTGCAGTCCTGGTGGCAAAGGCCATGCATGGGTCTCCAATCTTTGGTTGTGCCTCTTTGTGCACACCATGAATTCACATTCACAGTTGCATTGAAGGCTAGGTTACCACCAGGTAGGAGGCCTATTGAGCATGTGGACATGCTCATGTCATCATGTTTTAAAACCTCTCCGTTATTATTAATGAAAAAGGGGTATTACAAAGGCAAAATCAAAATTTTACGGATGATGAAGTGGAAGTTGAGGAATTAATTTGAGCAAGCAGTAAAACTTCATAGGGAAAATTCTTCTCTCTAAATTTTTAATCTGAATGCATATGTTAGGAACTTAATGGTAAATACATTGTATGACAAAGTTAAAAAAGTAATTTTACATTAATAAATAACAAACTTAAGTAGTGGAGACTACTAGGGATGATCAATGCCCTAATATTTTTACCAATCTCGGTATAGCATCATAGTTGATACATCTTCCCTAATAAATATCGCTTGAGCTTATTCCAAATTCCTATGGAGATAGTGAATGTGTGCACTTGCATGTTCAACTCTCTTGTTGTGACCATGGTTTAAAATATTGATCCGTTTCGGTGTTTCGCTTTACGACCGGAACGATATGGTTTTGTACTGTATCGTGCCATATTGATATGTTTCGATATATTGCGGCGACCTTCGCGGGGTCGTGGAGGCGTCATGATTTGTCGGAGACGACGCAGGATCGCAGAGGCCCCGACAACCTCCGCGAAGGCGACGCAGGATCGCAGAAGCCCTTGCGACCTCCACGAGCTCGCAAAGGCGCCACGATCCCTCCGTGACCCCGTAGAGGTCAATGTAGGATCGCAGCACCTCCACGACCCTGCGAAGATCACCGCGATCCTATGGAGTCTCACTATGCCGATGCCGGGCTATGGGCGGAATGACAAATTCCACCCATTTCGCCCGGCACGGTACTAAAATTGTGATTAGTAGAGGTCTCCATCTTGCACACAGTTTATATGCCTCATTTCCACTCGTGATCATCACAACCATAGATCCCTGATTGTTTCCTTTTCTATATTGCAATTAGAAGTAGCAACATTCATCTCCTGCCAATTAAACCATGAGGGCTTCTTATTGGGACAAATTGATGAACCTAGGCACCTAGGGATCTTCTACCTTGTCATGCAACCATATTGTTCCACCCAATCTAGACAATAACATCGACTATGCTGAAGGTCTTTTCTTTGCGAACAGAAACAGGTAGAGGCACAACTCTAGCTATTCTTCCTCGATCAATATCATTGCTTAGATTTCCAATTATTATCTCTATTGGCATTTTTTTCTAATATAATTAACAGAATTTTAATTGTTATCTTCCTCCTCCTTATGTCAAAGCTCTTCTCCTATGACAACTCTTTTTGTATAAGCTAGATACTTATTGCCACATGGTAGATTTGCGGAATTAAGCAAGGGTCGATTTCCTGCGAAGCCGACGGAAATACCCTCCCATGTGGTGGCTTGCTTCAGTTTTCTGATTTGCTCTCTCCCAATGGTGTGGGGAAGTGGGGGGGGGCGCCAGGGTGACGGATTTCAGATTTTTTTTGCAGAATAATACTTATTCTCACACATCTCGCTCTAGTCAATGCGGCTCCTATCTTATCTAAAGCCTCTATTGACCACTATCTCTGACACAGGATCTCCTTTGTAAGACTCCCATCCCACATCGCACAAGACTATATCTACTCCTAGGCCTTTTACCTTCATCTTCAAATGACTGCTCAATTGTGACCATCTTGTGGTGGTCTAGATGCTTGTCGTGATTAGTGAGGCCATCATGATCTTTTGGTGGATGCCCCACAACTATTGAAAATTTTGTCATGATATGTGAAGGAGACTATTATGTTGGGAGTTAAGCTAGTTAATATCCGATGAATTTGTATATAATATATAGTAGGACAAGGGACCATTAAATGACCACGGAAGGTATAGAGGATTGGCTAAAAAATAGAATTATCTCATTGATACAAAACCAAATATATTTTTCACACTACGCATTGTCAGTCCATTTTTTGAGATTCAAAATTTTAATTTTATTGAAGAATGCTCCAAAAAATAATTTTCTATATTAGGTCACTGATAGATTATGAATCACATTGAGGCTATTTGGGCAAGCCACAAACATAGATCCAATGATCGAGTTTGGGGCATGCTCCTCAACAGTTGATGAAGTTGTATTGTTACAACTAAGTTCTCATGCACATAGGCTTAGGACAAAACATAAAGATCAACTGTAACTTCACCTGGGAAAAGGTAGAATCTTAGTAAATTGTCAATGACTTTTAGCTAATTTGCTAATTTTTAAAGGGTCAAATTGAGTATATCTATAATAATTTGAGTTTCCTAATATCTTTAGTTGGGCTTGAGGAGGACTGCACGAAACCTATTTGTACATACGATGTATTACAAGGTTTAGAATGTAATTTTCATTGACGAACAATAAACATAGGCTACCAGGAGTAATTGTTGCCTTAATAGATTCTCCCAATCTCAACAACATTAACAGCAAGAGAAAACAGTAGTTTCTTCTGTTGTTGCATGTTCACATCCTTGACAGAGAACTGCTTTGATCATTTGTGAAAACAAGGTGAATGCAGAGTAACTTGTAACAAGAGAGAATTGGTAGAAGATGGATAAATTGTCTCTGAACCAACCTTTAGAATTATGACAAAAGTTTCCAGTCATTGTAACTTTGATTAAAAGTAGGCTGAAATGTGGTATTTCTAAACTACTTTTTGGCATTTTTTCCTTGAACAAGCTGTAGTTATGATCATGATGTATTTATTTGCATTCCATTGAGCTTCAGATGCTTGGGGTTGTCCAGATGAATCACCTTATCAGCAATGCTTTACCTCAGAAGCAAATGATAGTTTTGCAAATTGTGGTCCAATACTAGGAACAGATATATCTTCGCTTACAGTCAGAGATAGTGTTTGCCTTTCTGATATATGGTCTTATCCGAGTCAGTTTGAAGGACCTCTCCAAACAGATTCAAGTTTGTCAGTTCCACTACTATGCCTGTTTACTATACTTGAAGTTTCTCCACAATGGTCTTTTTCTTCTGAAAGTACAAAGGTAAACAATTTTGCTCATGCCACTTCTTTTTACCTTTGAGTTCCTGAAACTCCATATTGTTGTACATTTATGCTAGGAGCTGAAAATAGTTTCCTGACATTAAGTTTTTAGTTAAACTTTGGCTGCTTTAATATTTTATAGAAATTTCAATGTGGAAATAGATATTAGAGTAGTTTGAACTTTGAGGGTTGGTTTAGATATCATCAATATATTCTGTTCTGATTTTTGCCACATTGTAGGATTTTTTTTTTTTTCAATTCTAGCTCATGGTGAAATTCAAGTTATTTCTTTTCTAAAACTGTCAATTTGCATGTTTTTTTCTAAAAGGTGATATTCGGAAAAAAAATAAATTAAGAGAACCTAATCTACTCATTAGTTTTAGTAAAAAAACTAATCTTTCTTGCTAAACTTTCCTCACCATCCTTGCTATCCAAAGGGCAGTTCGCTGTGACTGCTTTATGTGTGATGATAGTGACCTAAACTTTGCCGTCATCCTCTTCTCTGACCTTATCATTAACCTTCTTCAATCCATTGTCTTACTCTACTTACATCCAAAAGCAGCGCAGGGGTTAGGACTTGTGTATCCCTAGCCACTTCAAAGTGCATCCCATGTGGAACCATAAACAACACTAGATTTCTCTCCCTTCAACACCTACACTCTTCTATTCCCTTATTTCTCTAAGCCCAGTCCAAACACTCTTCTCGCCTCCTAACGTCCAACACCATCCTCATTGCAACAATTGAAGCCTTGTGTCCCAGTGACAATTGATACTCATGCTTCTCATGCAAGATATTTACCATCGGTGCACTTATTGCAATGTCACCATACTTTAGAGTTTAGAGGATAAAGAAACATGCTATCCAGAAGTTTGTTGCTTTTTGTGGAAAAGCCATTGCGACGTGGATAAGTTGGACAAAGCTAGGTAGTATGGCTTGTGCATTGCCACTCATGGCTTCCCCATGGGCTGCTCAAGCCAACCCATGGCTGGGAACTCCTCTCTTTTGCTAGAAAATGAAGAAGATATCACTCCACTTTTATTCTTCATGGTCTTTCTATGCTCCAAGAGAAGCAATATTTATAGTATTGGAGTGTTAGTTGGTTATTATACTCAAAAGAGGAGTCAACAAGCAAAAGGCTAGGCAAGAGGAGCACAACATCAAACTAGGCAGATGAAAGGCTAGAGAAATTGGTTGATTAGAAAAAAATCTATTGTTGTTTTTAGGTTTCCTTTTAATTTTAGCAGCTAATATCTTAAATCTCCCATTAAAACAATTTGATATGACTTATATATGTCGAGATTTTAGCGGAATAGTTGGTGATTGATAGTAGAAAACAATTTAATGTGGCCTGTACACTTAGTTGAAGATTGATAATAGGCTACAATTGAAACAAATCCCTAAAATTCATCAGCAAAATCAAAATGACACTTAACATTGACACATTAGTAATGAAACAAGCATGAGTTTGAACAATGGATTAGAATTCAAGCCGTGTTGGATGGCACAGGTAAACATTCTTACTCTACTAAATAGTTCAATGCATGGAATAAAGTTGCAAAGGGTTTATTCACTATACTCCCCTCCTCATCCATGGTAGAATAGTGTTACTCTACTAAGGATAAGATAATGCAATTATTAATAGCGGTCAATATAGATGGAACCCAAATAAATCTTCTCTGAATTTAACCATCAAGTTGTAATGATTTTGTAAGTTAAGGGGGGAGGAAGAGGAGATGAGAAAGGCTATAAATGCATGTGAATTGAGAAGGCATACTCATCTATTGGAGAAGAATTGAAGCTATTCTAGTGACATCTGCTATGGAGGTGGTTCGACAATATTGGTTTAGCAACAGGTTCCAATGATATCAATGATCACAAAGGACTCAAGTAAGCTACCTATGTGGATTAGAAAGGTCACTCAGGATTCAAGTAAGCTACCTATGTGGTTCTGCAATGTTGGAGGGTTTTCGACCTTTCAATTTGGCGTTCATGAGTTACAAGGGGATGGTGGTGGTTTGGTAACAACAATTTGACAACATATTCTAGTATTCACAGCAATGGAGTATTCAGTAGCCTTCTTGAGTGGATTCACAAGGTTGCAGGGGGTCATTGTACTTTCAATTTGACATCCATAGGTTACAAAGGGGGTGATAATAACATTACTATATTAAATCAAGGTATAAGATCTCGAGCCATGCCAACCGACACGGACGAAATTTATTGTTTTGCTCGCCGATTAGCATGATACCGAGCTTGGAATCTCACGGCAGATTGTGGGGGCTTGCAATCGTCATTTTATTTATTTATTTTTATTTATTTATTTTATTTTTCTTTTTTACCCTTTTTCTGTTTTTTTCGCAGGTAATTCTTGTTGGTGCAATCAACCTCCAGGGTTTCGATGTTTGACAATATATCTATGTCTGGTCAAGTTTGACCAAGGGTTATCCAAACATGACTGGAAGTAAGAAGTCTAGTTAGGTCAAGATTGACCGAATGACTAGTAAAGAGAAGTTTAGTCAGGTCAAGGTTGACTAGATGACTAGCAAAAAGAAGTCTAGTCAAGTTAAGGTTGACCGGATGACTAGCAAGGGTGAAAAGTCTACCGAATGATTGACAAGTCCAGGTAGGTCAAGGTTGACCAGATGTCTGGCAACGGTGAGAAGTCTATTGAGTGACTAGCAAGTTCAAGCAGGCGAAGGTGACCGGATGCTTGGCAAAGGAAAATATTAGGAGAGTGAACCCTAGGTAGTGAAAGTCTTGGAAGAGTGAACTCCAAGCAAGAGTGAAGCCTAGTAGGTCATGCAGACTTACAGGATTAGGCTAGGTTGCTTGTTTATATTTGTATGCTTGTCTTGCAGGAATCGAGAGATGGAAGCAAGACTGAGAAAGCAAATAGATGTAAACCAGACATAGCCAGACCAAGTTCGGAGTGAATTGGACTTGCCACTAGGCGCCCAGGCGCCCAAGAGGTGGTCGACGTCCAGGCGCCCAAGAGGTGGTCAACATCCAGGCGCCCAAGAGGTGGTCGACATCCAGGCGCCCGGGAGGTGGTCGGAATCCAAGCACTCGGAAAGGGTTTCAAGCGCTAGGAGAGGTTTAGATCTAAGCGCTCGGAAAGGGTTTAGGAACAAGTCAGATAAGGTTTCACCGAGGGTTCGCCACATCAGCAATCCAGGCGCGCGAAAGGGATCCAGGTGTCCGGAGATGGATAAACTGTGACACAGTTGGATCGGATGAGGGCGAGCTAGGGCGCACGGGGATGGTCCAGGTGTCCGGAAAGTCATTATAAATGAACCCTCGGGAACCGAGCTCAAGACAATAATTCTTCTATTCTCCTCTCCGACTCTATGCTCAAAGATGACAAGATTTTGCTCGTGTGACCGGGGAAGCGCGAGGAGGAATGTGAAGTGCTCAGGGCTTCCAGACCGACCATCGACAAATCAATGTGTTTGTATTTAATTTACAAGCCATACTTTATTTCATATACCTTATGCTTGTACTTGATTTATTAACGGTTTCTCCACCTCTAGAAAAATTCCGGAAAGAAGAAGATCTAGTGGACTGGCGCCTCTCATACTTAGGCCTTGGACGTATTGACCCTGGGGTTGGGAACCAAGTAAATCCGCGTGTCTTCTTGTTTTGTTTATTTAATATTTCCGCTGCGTACTAACTCTTAATAGAAAGAAAATCACAAAACGAATACGAAAAGAAGGATCGATATTCACACCGCCCTCTATCAATCGCACAGGTCCTACAATTGGTATTAGAGCCTGCCAACTTTCGATTGGACTAACCGCCAAGGGAGCAAGGAAGCCAAAGATTGAGGGGTAGAAAAGGTATGATTGTCAATTTAAAGTGTAAATTACATATAATTTGTTTTAAGGACCGATATACATGAAGTTACTCATGTCTGACAAAGTAGGAACCAAAATTACATATAATTTTTTTTGGATAAATAAAAAATTGTATAGTAGGAACCAAGAGTACAAGAGCTAGTCGTTAGGAGTTACTCATGTCTGACAAAGTATCAGATTAGAGTAAACTCCCAAGGACCGATATACATGAAGTTGCATATTCCTGAAAATCCTCTCAATGTCTAACTGCCCCTCACCAAAGAAACTAGAGTTTTTAGTTCGCTATACATAATAAATAACAGATGACAAGGCTAGATGATGAGTCTTTGTCAACACCCTACTCCCACGGTAGTGTCTACTGAAGACTCTCATCGCTCTCTAGTAGGTGGACATCTCCGGTGTCGTATGCAGCCAATCTCTAATCCTCCTCCATCATTCAACAATAGGGAGACACCCAAAGAATAGATGCTTCTGTGTCTCTGGCACCTGTCCATAGTAAGTACATTGTTGATCTTCTAGGTAATCTGGTGTCCCCGGTGGGAAGATGCCTCATTACCAACATCCAAAAGATTACCGCATGACTAGGCTATAAGTATATCTTCCATACTATTCGGGCCCATGACTTCTTAGGACTAGGATGCCTAAGGAAGTCTATATTTGCATTCCTACTAGAAATTGACTAAGACATTTTTGAGCATCTTAACCTTAAACACAACCAAATATAGAGATAAAGAGAATGCAAAAGTTCTTACAATCTCTAGTAGGAAGATAGAGAAATCTTCCAAATTTATTATATAGAAACTAGCTAAAAAGGAAAGGGAAAATTGATGATTCGTCACAATCTTCTCTATGCAATTGATGAGTAAGAACTTAATGTAAAACATGAGCTTATGATGCTTTACAATCCATCAAGAAGTTTGACATGATGATAACAATATTGATTGTAGTGCAACTATTGATGGAGGCAACTATAGTGGAGATGCACCAACTAGTAGTGAAACTTATGTTATCTTGACTCCAATACTTGAGTCTTGGAAATGCAAGCAAGATTACATGCATACAACGTAGGATGAGGATCATGACGCTAGACCTTTCAACAATTAGTATCAATGAACTCAATTTAAGGGTGACAGAACAAATAAATCTCATGATTATTGAAATATACAAAAGAGTTTAGCTAAGATTAATTTTGATTGAGGTTTATCACACTCTTAGCCTTTTTTGTAGCTTTGATACATCATATGGTGGTCCATTATATTAGATCTTAAGCACATATGTGTATCTTTATCTTGTGCTTGTATCAATTCCAATTCCAATAGAAATAATTTTTTAGAATTAGTATAGATTTATATTTAAAAGTGCATAAGTATCAAAACCATATTGACACTATATGACATAATATGAAAACTTCATCGATTTGGACAAAGACTGAAACACCAACATAGTTTTAGATTTTAAACATTGGTTTAGACTACATTTTATCTTTTTCTTAACAAACAATGTAATGATATATGTGACATGAAATGTATTAATATCTGCATTAATTTGCAATATTTACTTTAAAAACAAAGTTTATTAATTTATAGGTTGTTCTTTTGTTATGGAAGTTCTCGGTTGGTTGGTTGAAATTTAGATGTATCTAGAGCAAATTGAAGAAGAAACACAATTGCAATGGGTTACATTGCTTGCTCTCCTCTTCGAATAGACTTTGTGCACCCCTTACAGCAAAGTAGAATTAATGCAATCAAGGGATAAGAGAAATTTTAGTTTTATCATCCACCACTAGAATTTACCGAGGGACATTGGTCCACAGTACACTTACAAGTGTAGTTAAAATGACAAATTTTTTTTTGTCATCATTTTGTATTCTAGAATATCCTTTTAGTTGAATAAAATGTTTAAGAACTTGGTAACTCCTCCAAATGACACAATGAATAAACAAGTTAAAGAAATGAATTAAGAAAAAAACACTATAAATGATCAACAATAGATATTCCCTTTGATTTAAACATAGGGTGATTACTTAATGGAATTAACAGATGTACCTTAGGACCTCATTTTTTTTTATTTCTACTTCGAGATAGTTTGCTACTATAGGATGTTAGGCAACTAGAGCTATAGATCATACTTCCAGATTGTTCTTCTGTTCCATTCTTATTATGGAATGTTAAAACAATTTTGAGGTAAAATATTTGAAACTTTTTCTGGAAATATGCCAAAGCTAATATGCATAACTTTTCTGAAATTTCTTTCATTGGATATTATTGTTCATCTCTAGTGAATTGGCAATTCGTCTACTGTAAAAGAAAGTATTCTTGTACTGCTTCACCATGACAGCATACAATATAATATGCAGGTCATCATTACAGGTGATTTTCTTTGCAATCCATCAGAATGTGTATGGGCTGTATTATTTGGAGACATAGAGGTTTCTTTGGATATTGTACAGCATGGTGTTTTTCGTTGCATGGCTCCACAACATGATCCAGGAAAAGTCAAATTATTTATTACATCTGGCAACAGAAAGCCCTGCAGTGAGGCATATGAATTTGAATTTCGTGAAAAATTAGAAAACACAAAGTCCAGTCTTGTATCACAAGTAGCTGCAGCTAAAAGCAAAGAGGAACTCACATTACTTGTCAATTTAGTGCAGATGCTGTTATCCGAAAATAGTACATCAAATGCTGAAGATGTTGAAAACAAACCAGGACTGAAGCCTTTGTTTACATTGAAAGGATCAAAAAATCAGTTGCAAATAATCATTGAATCAATCTTAGCTGGGTCAAAGTCTTCAGGGGTGATATTAGATGCAATTTTGCAGGAACTTATGAAAGACAAGTTTCAGCAGTGGTTATTATCTCATCAGAAGGCTGATGGTGGTCTCCAGTTGTCCAAGACAGAGAAATTCATCATACACTTGATCTCTGGCTTGGGGTATCAGTGGGCCTTGCACCCTATTCTCAACTCTGGTACATCCATAAATTACCGTGATTCAAATGGATGGACTGCACTCCATTGGGCTGCACACTTTGGCAGGTAACTGATGGTGATAATATAATTACACTTGTTCTCACCTAGCAATAGTTATCTATTACATTAATTATTAAAAAATTCTAAACAAGGGCATGCCATCCTAAATTACAAATTACCAAACTATTACAAGCATTTGAAATATTAAACTTTGCAGGGAAGAAATGGTTGCAATGCTCCTCGCTGCAGATGCTTTTGCTGGAGCCCGAACAAATCCCACTGCACAAGATCCAGAAGGAAAAACACCAGCATCTTTAGCTGATTCTAATGATCACAAAGGTCTTGCTGGGTATCTTTCAGAAGCTGCACTAACTAGTCATCTCTTTTCCCTTACGACTGAGAGAGCTGAGACTTTGGAAGGGTCTTCTTCTGTGGAAGCTGATAGAGGTGTTGACAATATATCTGAGAGAAAGGCCAATGTTCAAGGTGGGACAGAGGATCAACTTTCAATTAAAGATTCCTTAGCAGCTATAAGAAATGCTACTCAAGCTGCAGCACGCATACAAGTTGCTTTTCGTGCCTACTCTTTCAGAATGAAACAACAAAGTATTTCCCTATTACAAGGCAAATATGATATACATTCAACAGATACACACGGATTTTCTGTTGCATCAAGGTCTCATAAAACCTTTCTTGGTTCTCATGATAAAAAATATCGTACGGCAGCTGTATCAATTCAGAAGAACTACCGATGTTGGAAAATTCGAAAAGAGTTCATATATTTGAGAACTAATGTTGTGAAGATTCAGGTACTTAAGGTTTTTCACTCTCACTTGTTAATCTATTTTTTTTTTTCACTTTTCAGTCTATGAAGAAAACTGAGTGTTTTTGAATGTATTAGATGTGAAGGAAGTAGAAGCAGAGTCATTAAACTTTTGTAGAAATAAAGTTTCATGATATTAGGTGGTGGTAGTGAGATCAACACTAGGTTATTTCTTATCCACATGGTTTCTATGTGATGCTTGAACCTGTTCTTAGATTGTAAAGTGTTGAAGTCAGAGTTGCTGCAAATTAATCAGGTTCTTGTTGCAATCTAATTTATCTTCTAACAATTCCTCTCAAAGCTTATCAATAAGAAATTTAGGTCAAGATATATAGTTTAGTGCCACTTTTCATCTATCCATTCAGATATTGGCAGGCAAATTCCCTTATCTTTCACAATCCCCAAATGGAATTCCAAATTAATTATTAGCATCTAACCGTATATCATTTTCAAGCTCTACAAAGATTGCTTGCATCTGAAAATGCCTTTAGAGATAGGATAAACATGGTATCAAAGCAAAAATGTACTTAATCTGTCAATGATAAGGTTTAACAGAGAAGTACCACAAAAGAAATCTAGAAAAGACAATAACTTCAATTTTTATCCTTCAAAAGCAACAATTGGCAAAAAGGTTTAGAGAGTTATGAATAAAAAAATCTTAGCTTGTTCAAAGACATTCATTAATGTGCTCTTGGTTGCCCTTGGCTTTTATAATCTGCAATCTTTGGTCTGCCCTGTGGACCAGATGATTTTTATATCTTTCCAATAACTTGAATTTTTTAGAGTGAAGGCATAGAAGGGCAATCAATCAAAAAACAATAATTCGCAAAGTTGCTAGATCAGTAATTATGTCCAATAGTAAGTGTCCATGTTGAGTTTTTTTTTCTTAATTTAGTTAGTCTGACAAAATTCAAATCCATTTACACTTATTAACTAAGTTTAATTTTCTCCATCAACAAGAATATCCAGTCCTTGATTAGTCTCTCTACTCATCTCAGCTATTTTTTTTATGTTCTTATATTTGTAGGCAAAGTTTCATTTGCCTCAGTTGTAAATAAAAATAAAAATAAAAAATAGGATAGAATCGATATCAAGAAATTGTGTTCTTCTTTAAAGAAGCCTCATATCCCGTAAGAACAAGAAGCAAATCATTATAGCTAGATCAATTGAAGCGGCATGGTACAAAGGAATACTCTTTTTACATGTGAACTTATTTGGATTAAATAGTTAATGACTGAGTTGGATAATGCTCCTAGCAATATTAATTATATGGTAATCAAGATGTCCAACTCATTTTATCTTTCATGAGTAGACAAAATTTATTAAGATCGATGGTAACTTTGTATGAGGAATTGTGTAATTCAAGGAGATCACTCTTTTGTTAGTTCCTATGCTTAGTAAGTAGATTTATTTAGTCTTTGAAAGCTAAGATTGAGTAATGAGTTATTAGTATTATATTGGGATATTTTTAATTATCTTAATGGGAGTGATGAGAATCTAATTACAAACATTATTTTTATTTTTTTGATTTGACAATAGATACGACAACAACTAAGTCTTATCCCACTAGTGGGGTCGGCTATATGGATCCTTCTAAGCCATTGGACTCTAACCCCTATTTTATCATCATCTATATTTAAATAAGTTTTATCTTATTTTATGTTACTAACCAAGTCTTTTTTGCTCTTCTTCTTCCTCGTTTGATGTGTATATTTGTCATAGTTTCACATCGCCTAACAAAAGTATTTATTGGTCGTCTAAATAGCAATAGATACACGATATAGATTTTTTTTTTCTTTTTTAGGACTTAATTGTAAATACACAAATCTTATGGATGTGAATATAAAATGAAAATAATAAATCCATTAATGTAGAGGGACTATCTAGGGATGAAAACTATGACAATTTTTCCAACCTTAACAACTTGGTTCTGCTAGATCAATTATTTTCCCTTCTATTGAGCTCTATAAAAGTATATATTGCTATAAATTCTTTCATCATCTAGATGGCTTTTAATTATCTAATGTTAACTTTTACTTACAATTTTCTAAGGTACAGTCTCCTTTTATATTGTTTCTTCAGTTGTAACTGATTATATTAGTAATCATGGTAATTATCTAGATGTCGAACCAAATTTCATCAGGTATCAGGGTTACACCTATTTGCTCGTGTATAATTTTTGTCTCTACAGATTTATCTCAGCACCTCTCATCTTTGGTAGCTTTTTTTTTTGTGTGTGTTATACTATCTAATACTCAAAGTTGGTTGATTGTATCACAACAATACAATTTTTTTGTTGTAACCTAAGGGTAGCGCTTTTCTCTTTTTCCAACTGAATCTTAATCATATTAAGAACGCTTAGTTGTGGATAACCATTCCCTTGCCTTATGTTTTTTTTGCTGCTGAATTATAATTTAATATGTTCAGTCTTAATTTTACTTTAGTTTAGTATTGTTAGTTTCTAAAGCTTATCTTCACGATTAAAGTTTGAGTTTACTTTAAGTAAAAAACTTACCAATTAGCATAATATCGTTTGAAAAAAAAAACTTTAACACTTCTAGTAAAAAACAAAAAGAGAAAAGGACTTAGAAATGAATGTTGATGTACTCAATTTATAGAAAATTCGTTGATTTTCATTGACGAGCTTTCCATCTGACTGTTGATAGGCTTTTCATCTGGCTCATAATGATTTCTAACCTTAAGAAGGATTAATTCATTTTGTTTTACATAACCTCATTTGTAAATACTAATGGTGTACATATCTTGTTTTAATATACAGAGTAGGCTATTAACCTTCCTTTTCCCTTTAAAAAAATCAATAAATGAATTGCTCTGAGGACACCAATTCCCCACACTTGAATCAATACAAGGCTAGTTTACAAGTACACACTTTTTTAAAATAATACATGTTAGGTATGTTCCTGTGAATAATTGAAGATTAAACAATAAGTTGGATGCAAAAGCAAACTTAAAGATGAATTAAACAATATGTGGCCGTCTATTCATCCATCCTTCCAATTGATTAAAGGCTAAATTCAGATAGACAGTGAACAGGTGTGTTAAACCATGACATCACTTAGTATTTTGTTTATTGAAAAATATGTAAATATAGATAACTGACAACATAATGCAAATGTCAAGCATTTGAAGGAACTAATTTTGTTTTGAAAGAGTCAATGATTTAGGATTATTTTAAGAAAAAATATTTCAGCTAGGTTCAATCTTCAAACTAAAGATTTCATATAGATTAGACTATAGTGGATGATGTTAATTGTGAAAATAGATATTTGTAAATTGAGATAGTATAGTGCAACATGAGACATGACATAATGTAACTTGTGCATTATACTCCATAATCTTATACTTGGGATCTTCTTCTAGCCCTTCTCTAGGCAAATTCCATATACTAACACAATATTCTTACTGTTCAAATTTCACAAATTTGTAAGAATAGTGACATAATATACACCTGTGCTGAATTCTTGTTCATTAACATACCTAATTTGTCTACTGATGCTAAGTTCCAAGTTCCAAGTCCCAAGAGTAAGATGCCAAGTCCCAAGAAAAAGTACATGAGCAATTTGTCTATTGATGTTGCCAACTGATTTGCAAGAAAAGTTGCACTGAAATGCAAAATTCATTAGATTGGAAGATTAGACCAGTGAGGACATTTGATAGCTACTTAGGTCTTTGTGAAAACATATTCGTGTAAACATTTTTTTTAAGGAAGGTAGTATACTCAACAATTGGTTTCTTAAAGAAAATATACTTGTTTTACATTTCAGTCTTTTGTCTTCTTTCTGTCAGGCCCATGTAAGAGCTCACCTAGCAAGGAAGAAATACAAAGACTTTATATGGAGTGTTGGTATCCTAGAGAAGGTCATGTTACGTTGGTATAAGAGAGGAGTTGGATTGCGAGGGTATCATGCTGAACCAAAATTTATTGATGAAGAGGAAGAAGATGACATAAACAAGGTGTTCCGCAAACAAAAGGTCAATAAAACTCTAGATGAAGCTCTCTCAAGGGTCATATCTGTGATAGAAAGCCCTGAAGCACGACATCAGTACCGCCGAATGCTAGAAAACTATCAACAAGCTAAGGTAACAAAATGATTAACACCATATGCATTTTCAATCATATGTCAAGGTTTCCACCCGTCAAAATAAAAGAAATGAGTTTCCACTATATGCTGTTAATTCATTGTTTATTCTTGACCTAGCTCAAAGTAGTCGTACATAATTTTTAAACATAGGCAAGCTTAACTAGATAGTGTGGCTTACTGTTTACTTTTGTTACTTCTGTACTCAAAAGAGTGAAAGACATATATTTAATCTTCATTATCACATCAGAATAACCTTTTTTGACCTTTAAATAGGCTATGTGATACAAACAACCTGCTAACTGCAAATCACAGTCAATGTTAAAAGCTGCAAATGCTACTTGCAAGTTGAAATGGCTGCAGATGGTACTTGTGATATGAGAACACATTGAAATATATATTAATAGAATTAAGACATTAAGAAAAAATGAATATAGAAAAATCAAAATATTTTACTTAATATTTAATATTTTTATTTTATATGTTTATTATGAAATACATAAAAACTCTAGCATGATTTCATAATTCTTAGGCTTTTAGCATAAAAATAAATTTGTTAAAAAGAAAAGGTGAAATAGCTAGCTTTAAAGATGTGACATAAACATGATGTATCATCTTTAATAACAAATAAGAACAAAAATGGTTAAATAGTTTGACTTTATCATATGAAACCTTTTACTTGTTTCTATTAACATATCAAATCAATGGTAAAAATAAACTGTTAAATAATGTACTTACATATGCAATCATTTAAAGAAATATAATTGCAAATGTTATTTACAAACCACCAAGCTCCAAATGTCCTTTGTAGCATTCTATTTGGGTAAAATTCTCAAAGGACGCCACTAATTTTCATTTATTCTGAATAAGCACCCGCACTTCCTATTTTCCCAAACAACACCCGACATCCATGAAAATACCCCAAAGATTGTGCATGGGTTCAGTCCATGTAGGTGAGCCACTTGGTTTCAAGAAAAACTCAAATCACATATGACCTCACCCTCGAAAAACCTACCCTCTCAATTAAAACTGCTAAATCTGTCCCTAAACCAATCATGCATTGTGTTCCTTGAAGTTTGTAGTCATCATCTATATTCTCCTTTTTGTTGTTGGAGTTCTAGAAAATCTTCATCTAGTTTTGACTAAAATTGCTAGATGGACCAAAATTGATTAAAAAATTTAAACAAACTATATTGTGTTCGTTGGAACCTCTGAAGTCTTACTATTCTTTTATTTTTTACTCTTTTTTTTTGTGTTTTGGAACATCCTGTTTTGGTCAAAACTATTAGATAGACCTAAAATAGTTCCAACTCTACTACCAAGCAATGTACTGTGGTCCATTATTCCTTTGAAATAGTGTTTTTTTTTGTTGTTGTCTGAAACTTGAAATTTAGCCAAAACTATTAGATCAACCTTAACTTGTCAAATTCTAAAAACGAACCATGTATTGCGTCCTTTATAGCCCATGGAGTCAAATTTCTCTGAACAAGCTATGAAATGTTCATTATTTTTTGTGTAATTTAAAATAAGGATGAACCATTATCCATGGAGTTATTCTCGATATTCAAGCATCTCAAATGTTATCTAGAGGGAATAGTTGACTGGAGTATAAATATGATCCCCTCTTCAGATGCAATGAAAGAAGATGTACATGTAGAATGATCATTTAAAGTCATGTTGCATATTCATTAGTGTTTTCTACAAATTTTGTAATTGTAAAGTCTAAGATGCCCCTTACATCTATTCTCCATTCGTATTTCTGATCCTTGCATATTACTTTAACAAGATGTGCTTACTATTTCATAGTTGGTAATCATAACTATAAGCCTAAAATAATAGTAAGACATATGCAAATAAGGTTTAGGTTCATATTTCATCTAAGAAGATTTACACTGCTAAGGAAAAGGCACTTAAAAGGTTAGATGTGATTATGACTGCAAATTCTGTGTATTTAAGGGAGCTATGGCACATTGATGATTCATCCTATAATAAGCTCCTTGGTACCTAAGGGATTTAAGGCACCTCGATGTCAACGCATATGTAACCCTTAAAATTAACATTGCAAATCTTTTTTTTAAAAGTTTTGGCTTTTGTACTTGTGCATGAGGGTTACGATCACATTTAAGGAAGGTAATAGGTATAGATGTCACACACCTAAGCAGCAAGTACCCAGGTGTGCTTTTGATGGCTATCACCCTCAACAGTAATAATATATTACTCCCTTTAGAATTTACAATAATCAAAGTAAAGTGTATAGACACATGAAAGTGGTTCCAGCTTCACTTGCAAAATTTTTGTCGTTGATCTAGGAAGTTGAGCATTGTATTAGATTGACATAATGGAATTATTGTAGCAATTAGTATAGAGTAACTAGATGCACACCATGGATATTATTATTCATTTGCCAAACAATAAGGTTTGTTGCTATTTTGAGTTGTCACACATTTTAAAATTGAATATGAGTACAATAAATACTTACAATGTCATGCCCCGGAAGTATACATGCCCGTAGATATGGACGATACTCCCTAGTGACAATTGCAGATACGATAATGGTATGAGTTCACAAACCTCATATCTTAACATCAACCACAGAAATAGAGAATAATAACCGGACAGCATAAGAAAATGCGGGGTCTATTCAATCCTGAAAATCGAAAACATAAGTGCGAGCCGGCTCGGCTTAATACTTCAAGTACATAATAAGGAATAAGCCAAAAAGTCCAACAACAACAACCGAGCCTTATCCCACTATGTGGGGTCGGCTATATGGATCCTTTTATGCCATTGAGCTCTATCCCCTACTATATCATCATCTATATTTAAATAAATTTTATCTTGTTTTATTGT
>JBBUKS010000113.1:13783367-13807671 GCA_038050645.1 Hedychium gardnerianum
CTAATCTCATCCACAGAACGGATGCATACCGTCAAGCAATAAGCAAGCAGTAGCATGACTATGATGCTCTCACACCCGAAGGGAGAAGTGATCGCTAGCATGCAGGCAACATCGTGATGCTACGACTCACTCAACCAACTAAATAGGAGACATAGTTGATAGCATGTATGCATCGCCATGATGAGTAGGATATAAGTGATCTCATCATCATATATATCCCTCTAAGCACTGTGCACCACTAGATCTACCAAGACATATGTATTGTATTACACGCCACACATGTGAGTATACACTACTGATCAGAGATAAGTCATAACCTCTAACATGTCTTATCACCTACATTACACGTCACCCACGTGTTCACATGTGCATACAACAATGCTAGTCAAGTAGGTACAAGTCCACATATACCAAAACATAAATAATGTACCACATCCTACTCTACCCTATGTACACGCCACACACAGGCTTTTAACCACATGACAGAAATGCAACACAGACCAACAAATGAGTATAAATACACGCCACACGTGTGCCTATCAAATACATGGTCATAGCATATTCCTAATGTACACACCATACACGTGTGCACTCTACAAGGCATGAAAGCAAATGAGACTGTATAGACTTAAATAGATTATTTCCAGGACAAGCAGGCAAGTATCAAACTCAAGTAATAAAGCAAGTAGAGTTAAGATAAAATGATTACTAATCATGGTATCATCATGCACTAAAGTAAATAACTACCAGAGACAAGGTTAGAAGTACCCGCCTCAAAAATAGAATGCTCTAAAATCCTCAGATTCGATGTTCCGTCCCGTATCTGGATCCTATAAGTAGAATTACGAAACTACTTAAACACTAAATTAATACTTAACAAATACTCAACAAATTAAACATCTAATTAATGGATCAATTGGAACCAACTTAGGAAAGAATTTGTTACTCTAATCCAATTTAACAAATTCCAATTCCAATCCATTAACTACATGCAACCCTAGCAATTCAAGTCCAAACATAATAACCCCTATGGAACTTATTACTAATCATACCAAAATCCAATTTAGAAATAAATTCAATCACATCTTCTAACCCAACATCCCATAATCATAGTTGTAGATATATTCAAGAATAATCAATCTACATCCAACTCAAATACACCACCAAATAAGCCAATCCAAGAATTCAAGATATCACTAAGCTTGCACCATAGCTACACTAAACAAATTTTTCATTCATTTGTACCTGTTGAAGTTGTCCGGAAACAAATCCGTAATGGTGACTGGCCGGTCGAAACCAAGTTGGCAGTGAAGCACAGTGAAGATAGCCAAATCCGCAGTATCAACCTAGAAATGATCGGAAGCAAACCTAACTATCAATCCAAGGCCTATACCACCCAAATTGAGTACTAAACAGCCCCTTACCCGTGTTAGTAGTAGCTGCCCCAAAAATTCAGATGTGGCCGGAGATGAACAGGACCAATTTGCCCGGATTTTGGAAGTTGAAAGCAATTGTGTAAGATGATCTAAAATCAATCAGCCATCGATTCTAGGCTACTACTACAACCCAAATTGACTTCCCCACACCCTTACCTTACGGCAGTAGCAACTGAACAGATCCATGGTGGCCGGATCTGACCCCAAAGTGATCAATCTGACCTGAACAGGGAAATTTAGCGGCTGATCTGGAAAAGGAAAGGCAGGATCTCGGCAGCGTTGAGAAGTCCTACTCGCCTCCGATCGTGTGGTGAAAAAGGGGAGGGAATCGTCGGTGACGAGTGAGGAAGGAGGATCGCGAACAACCTCTGAGATCGTCGGCGATACTAGCCACTGCCGGCTGTCATTATTGGTGTCGTTTGGAGAGGATGGAGCCGGCGGCCGGAGATCGCGCAAGAAGAAAAGGGATGAAGAGGGCAGTGGCGTCGAGTGAGATGTCGACGGCTGGAGAGAAAAGATCGGGGAAGAAAATAATTGGGTCGGGATTATTATAGGGGAATGAAAAACTAGTTATAATTATTTATATAAATATAACTCAACTTTGGTTAATTTTTTATAACTTTAGGTTAAATTGAAATTATTAACTCTCAACTAAATTGATATTTCAAACAGACTTCCAAAAGCCTATTATTTATACCCCCTTAAACTAGTTATTTTAGCTCCGATTAAATGCAGAAAAATTCCTATAAACTTATTTCTCGATTAACACCCATTTTTTTTTTTAAATTACCGAATTATAACATACAAAACTTGCTAGAAACATCTTGACACATATAAGTTGCTACAAAAGATTAAGCTTTCAAAATATGTCATTACCATGTTAACCACAAACTGTGAGAGAGCAATCCACTGTTTAAGCTCCCTATCATAGCAATTAAGAAAACACAAGGAAGCTTACACAATGATTTTATAGCTAGCAATAAGATGCTTTAAGTTTGGGAGTGTGCTTATTTATTTGATGAAAAAGATGGATGGAAAGAAACAAAGAATCAGATATTACATAGTGTATCATCACAACCAGTATGAAATAGAAGTAGTTACTAGTTCTCAGTCACTTATTGTGGATTTAGATCATCATAAATGTGACTGTCGTGTATTTAATCTATTAGGTCTTATATGCTCCCATGCACTTTCTATAGTATATATAAAAATATGGACTATTTATATTTTTGTAATTTTTATTACACCTCTATCAGCTATTGAGCAATGTATGAAAATGTGATTTATCCATGACGTAGTAAAAAAATTTTGAGAACCAAGATTTAATGACCATATTATTCTACCACCTAGAGTGATTCTGCAATCTAGCAAAAGAAAGAAAACTCATATAGAGATATGAGCCCAAGCACAATAGTAAAGTGAAGAACAAGCATAAGAGGTACAAGCAAGTTAGACACAATCATAGATCTTGTAAGGAATTATTAGTGCCATATAGTAAGGAATTAGTGTCATGTAACAATTTGACGTGCTATATAAATATTTAAAAACTACTAGATGTGCCTAGCAATTTCTGGAAATTGCTAGATGTGTCTAGTCTGAAAACTACTAGACGTGTCTCATGGATTTAAGCATATTATTGCCAAAACATTCAATAATAATTATTCATGTTTCAAATATATAAATTACATATTTATTAAGTACATGAATTAATATCCATACAAAAATCAACATCTTAATAAATTCAATAAATTACATATATTTTTTCCATTAAAATACATATCTTATTTAAAATTTTACAAATTTAAATCAATCAACTAGATAATAACTCACTTTACTAAGTGTCAGCAATGTATCAACCATTTCAGCATCTATATTTATTTTGAAATTTTGAAGTATGTACTAGATTGCTATAAGATGTTAATTATAATATATTATAACCAAATAATACCTTAACAATTTTATCATTTATATATATCTTTTCATCCTCTTCAGGCACTTTTCCACCCACCTAAAGTAGTAGAGAGGACTCCATCCTTCCTTTCTCATTGAGGTTTTTCCAATCAGCCACCTCAACCTTTTCTTCTTACTCCTTTCCTTTTCCTCCTCTTTAGACTCCTACTTAGACCAGTTATTTTCAATCTCCATCCATTCAATTTATTTTCACCTCAAACACCACCTTATCCCCTTTACATTATCCTCCAAAACCCATTTACTTTCTAGCTCCATAGACCCCTTATTTTCTTACTCCAAATGCCCTTGATTTTCCTACATTCCCTTCTTCATAGAATTTAGTTTCATAGCTTCATCCATACCCCCTTTCATCTGCCCTTGCTTCACAATCACCTTTTCTTCGCCTTCCAGCTTAGCCACCTCAGTCTCTCTTCTTTTCTCCTTCCTCTTAGCAACTTTCCTCTTCTTGGGTATATCTTGTAGGATCGTTGAGGTCGTTAGAATAACGATTTTCAAAATAATCAATTTGATCAGAAAAAAATACACAGCGGAAAATAAAATGTGCAAGTAATCAAACAAGAACTAGGTGACACGTGGATTTAACGTGGTTCGGAACCCCACATTCTTACTCCACGATTGTTAGGTGGATTGTTCCCCTTAAATCGCCACTATAGTTTCTCCTTTCTAAAGCAATCTTTAGAGATACAACAAGATATTTGACACAATAATAAATGATAAATGAAGCATAATTTGCCAAATAAAAATAGACAGTTGTAAGAAGACAATTAAATAAATAGAATGACAAATACACCAAACTGTCGCTGTGCTGACTAAAGAAGGCTTTCTAAATGAACACGAAGAGCTTTTTCGAGCACTTGAGAGATGTTTCTTGAGTTGACCTTAACCTATCAAGATTTCTACTGCATAGAGGCCTAGCCTCCCTCTGGATCTTCATCCTTTGCCTTGTTGACTTGCTAGGACTTCCACTTGCGAGACTCAAGTCAACCCTGACATGTCAAATTTTCACTTACCCAATCTTAGGTCAATCTTAATCTTCCAGGACTTGTATATTGTTAGGACCGAAGGAATTTTAGATATCTCCACAATGGTATGATATTGTCCACTTTGGGCCTAGGCCCTCATGGTTGTTTGCAACCTTGCAACCCCAACATATATGTCCACTTAAGGTAACCCAATAGAACTTTCCCATGCCTGGAGGCCACTCCTTTGGGATTTCCACTTGCCTTACATCCAATTAACCTTGAACGATTGAGACTTAATCTTTGCTTGACATTCAGTAAACCTTAACGTACAAGGACTTTATCAATGCTTGACATTTAATCAATCTTGACCTACTGATACTTCATCCTTGTGAAGTATTTGGTCCTCTTGACTTGGACTTCCACTACCAACGCTTGTTCAACTTTCGTCTTGCCAATTCCTTGTTAGACTTTCCATTTGGCAACACCTTGATTGAATTTCCATTGCTAACTCCTTATTAAACTTTTCATCTTGCCTACTACTTGTTTGATTTTCCTCGATGCTAAATATCTTGTTGACCTCGACCCATTTAGACGTCGTCTAATGTTAACTATTTAGTCAACCTTAATCTACTTAACATATCAATCTATGATATCGAAGGATCCGAAGATTTTTATTACTATTTTTGGTAATTGTTATTTTGTTTGGTAATTTCAGGTTTTATGGTATTTAGAGTATTTTTGGTAATTTTTATTTTTTATATTTTTGGATTTTGAGTCTGTTTAGAATTTTTAGGATTTGAGCCTATTAGGATTTTTTTCCTTTCTATTAGAATTTTTTCTTTCTATTAAGATTTTTCCTTTCTTGTGCGTCTTAGGGATTTAAGTCTATATAAGTGTCCTATTTATTTGTTTGAAGATGATCCTTTATTATGGAATAAAGGTGTCTTTGTCGGTAAAACCTAGAGGACGGTTATTCCTCTTTGTTTTTTGTTGATTTCTTTTCTTATCTTCTCTACAAATCCTCCTCTTCAGCCTGTAAGATAATCGCTATCCTGCTTGGCGTCAGTTGGTATCAGAGTCCTTTGGATCTCATGGATGGTTATCGTGGTCGTGGTCGTGATCGAGGTCATGAGAGGCAGGTTTCGACTGAGGAAGCCTCGCACCATGATCGTAGCACCCAAGACGAGATACTTGGAGATCGTGAGGTTCGTGGTTGCGGTCGCAACAGGCAGGTTCCGATTGAGGAAGCCGAGAACCATGGTCGTAGCGTTCAGAACGTGATGAAGATTGAGGATTTGCGTAGGCAAGTCGCAGAATTATCTCAGCATCTAACGGCGACGCAAGATCTTAAAGGTCCTAAATTCTTTTATCCTAATTCTGGTTCCATTTTCAAAAATCCATATCACAATCGTGCTCAGTTCCGAGAAAGTCGTCGTTGAGAGGAACGATATAGAGATACCAGGTTTCTAGTTGATTTTCCTGAGTTTTCTGGTACGCCACAGACTGAGGGACTCGTGGATTGGTGATGTGCGTAGATTATGCATGTTTCTAGGTATTGTTTGTTGCATATTTATTTGTATTTCATGAGCATGATTTACTCTATCGCACCTTATTTCACTATTATGTGACTACTTTTTTTCTTTTGGTTCAAATATTTGCTCTCTTCGTATTTTAATTGACAGAATGCAATATGGAGCAAAACGGACATTAGAGCAAGCTTGGAGGGAAAACAGCAAAGCATGACCATGCCTCACAGGCACGACCGTGCCTTCTTCGGCGAAAGCAAGGTCATGCCTCCTAGGCACGATCGTGCTTATGCAGCTGGAATCTCCAGCAAGCAATACGGCCCGTGCCCCCAAGGCACGGTCATGTCTTTTCAGAAGCATCTCCAACATTTCCAGCAACGATCACAGTCTAACGGTCGTGCCAATTTCGAGACTTCAACAATTCTATAGAAGCTTTCACGGCCCAGCCATGCCAATTTCAACAGAGACTTCAACAATTCCATAAGCTTTCACGACCCGGCCGTGCTCCAAGGCACAACTGTGCCTTTTTCCCAAAGCAAAGACCAGATCTTCCCACAATTTAGCCATGCCCATGAGGCACAACTGTGCCTAGCTTTAGCAGTTTGTCACGGCCATGCCACATAGGCATGGTCGTGTCGCGTTGTTCATGCCCCATGTGGGGGACCTATAAAAGGGGCACAAGATCCCCTTTTCAAGGGGAGAAGGGTTTTCTCTTTTTGGGAACCGACAAGGTCTAATTCCGAAGCAAATTTCGACGATCCGTCCACCTTCTGAGGTTGGATTTCATCCGAAGACATGGACATCATCTCGCTAAGTATTTCTTCCTCTCTATTCTCTATTTAGATTATAAGAATGCTTCTTTCATTATCTTTGGTTTGTAATCCCCTTGCTATGAACTAGATTCTCCGGATTCTAGGATGTAGGGAGTAGTTTTGATGTGATGTTGATGTATTAACTATGAATGTACTAATTTTCTTGTTCAATGATTTGTTCTACTTGTGTTGTGTGTGTTTGATTAAGTATGTGTGTGGTGAATGCAATTGGATGTGAAGGATTGGTCATCATGTAGAGGAGATGTTTTGGATTGTATGAACATGGGCCCTTAATTAGTGACAGAGAGTATCTCTTTAACCGGACTTTCTAGAATCATCATCTTGAAATGAGGACTAATTCTCCGCAAGGGATTAGCTAATTAAAGTTTAATGAGTTTTTATCAATTTAATATTAGGAAGTGACTTGTATAATTTATACTGTATGACCAGGGGGCCTCATGTTATAGGGGGTATCTCTTTAACTGGACTTTTTATGTTACCTCTTCTACTTAATAGCATTGAAAGAAAATGATGTAGATACTCCGGTGTAATCTTCACGGGTATATTGGTAATTTGGTTAGAATCTCTAAAAGAATGTAAACATGGAGGGTAAGGGGATGAGCAATTCATAGTACATCAACTAGCATTATAATGAAACCAAAATTCTAGGATCGCCTTTCCAAACCAATTCCTCTCTTTGCGATCATCTGCTCTCATTGGATTTCTCTCTTAAGCTCTTGCTCTCAAGCTTTCACACAACCTTCGATTATTTAGATAACTTGCTTTGTGAACTTGACTAGTGCTTAATCAACAGTCCCTGTGAATCGATATTTTATTACTTGACGACTTAACCGTGCACTTGTGGTTTCGACAACAAATTTTTGAGGTCGTTGTCGGGGACTGTTTTCGATTAACATTAGTTGACAAACAATTTAGTTACTCTAGACTATTTTCTTTTTATTAATAAATTTTGCATTCTCTTGTCTTGTGAATAGCTTTGTAATTCAATTTCCTTTCTTATAATTTCTGCATTTTCTTTTTTGAAATAATTTTATTTTGGAACTTTGTTTTGAAGGAGATTTGAATTTATTCATTTGCATACGAAGGACTAATATTGCAGGAAATCTTTTATCTGTTGATTCTGAGATTGACAGAATATTCAGAAGAAGAAGAAATATGCAAAGACAATTAGAAGAAGAGCAAATATAATTATCATGGCAAACAAACCATTGAAGGATTATGTAGCATCATATGCAAGGGGCCCAAGGTCTAGCATCACCAGACCTTCTATTGAGGCCAACAATTTTGAAATTAAACCTGCTGTTATTTCTATGGTTCAACAAAATCAATTTGGGGGAGGACCCACTGAAAACCCCAATCAACACTTGGAAATTTTTTATGAAATTTATGGAACCATGAAGATGAATGATGTTTCAACAGAGGTTATCAGATTATTGATATTTGGTTTTTCATTGTGAGATAAAGCTAAATCTTGGCTCAACTCATTACCTACAAACAATATTACCACGTGGGAATAATGTGAACAAATATTCTTGGAAGAGTTTTATCCTCCAAGTAAGACTGCCCATATGAGAAATCTTATTGCAAACTTTATACAGAAGGATGGAGAATATCTTTATGAAGCTTGAGATATATTCAAAGGACTTCTTAGGCAGTACCCCTATCATGGACTTGAAAAATGGCTAGTCATCTATACCTTTTATAATGGGATTAATTATCAAACAAAGGTGTCCTTAGACTCCGCAGCAGGCAAAGCTTTAATTAACTAAGGACTTGATAAAGTCGAGGAAATTATTGAGAGTGTGACACTTAACCATCATCAATGGGCATAAGAGCGAAGCAACCCAATTAAGATTCCTAGAAAATATGATGTGAACACATTGAATTTAATTTCTACAAAGATAGATGCTCTTACAAAGAGATTTCACTCAATGAATGTGAATCCAGTAAATGCGATAAATACAAGTTGTGAAGTTTGTGATGACACGGAACACACAAAGGAAGTTTGCCAATTAAGAGTGATTACTGTACAATTGACTCAAATTGATCAAGTGAACGCTATTGACAACTTCAACCCAAGACCCAACAATCCTTACTCCAGAATTTACAATCCCGGATTGAGAAATCACCCAAATTTTTCTTACCACAACAATCAAGAGCAAATAGGGCAATCATCCGATTTTCAACAAAATTCACAACTCTCAAGATTAGAGAAAATTCTTGAAGAGATGCAAGCCACTCAAGTAGAAATGAAGAATGAAATCAAGCAACTTTGTAGAAGAATGGACAACGTTGAAAAACATTTAAAAGTGTTTGATAATCAAATGACACAAGTGGCTAGCTCATCCTCAAGATCTCCAGGGACATTTCCGAGAAAACTCGAGCTAAATCATGTTGAGCATTGCAACATAGTTGAGTTGAGAAGTTGACGGACCTTGGGTGAGCCCCAAGTGATTGCGAAGAACAAAGGGATCGAACATATGCCAATTAGAGAGTCTACTCCTTCCTCCTCACACAACGATCATATCTAAGAAAAAGTTGAGAACAACAAATCAATTGAAGATCCCCTAGTCAAGGGATATGTACCATTCCCTTCCTTCAAAGAATAGTCAAGGCAAAAAAAGATGAAGCGTTTAACAAGTTTCTCGAAAAAGTCAAAGAGCTTTGTATTGAGATTCCTTTCATAGATGTTTTGCAACAAATGCCTAAATTTGCCAAGTTCATGAGAGAAATCATTTTCAACCGATGTAAGAAGGATGGGTATGAGACCATTACTTTAACTGAGGAGTGTAGTGCCTTGATTCTGAACACGTTACCTCCCAAGCTCAAAGATCCAGGAAGTTTTTCTATCCCTTATAAAATTGGCACAACCTTGATAGGTAAGGCATTTTGTGATCTCGGAGCGAGTGTAAGTCTCATCTCTTATTCTATTTACAAGAAACTTGAATTGAATGACCTTAAATTGACCACAATGGTACTTCAACTAGCAGATCACTCCTGTGGATACCCAATGGGTATTATTGAGGATGTGCTAGTGGAAGTGGGGAGCTTCATAGTCCCTACAGATTTTGTGGTCTTAGAAATGGAAGAAGATCCAAAGATTCCCATCATTTTGGGACGACCATTCCTTACCACAGCCGGAGCTATGATAGATGTTAAGAATCACAAGCTCTCATTGGTAGTAGGCGAGGACACAATAAAATTTGAGTTATCAAAGGCCTTTCATTCATTTGCTGCTTTAAATAGTTTTCACCAATTAAAATAGCGAAATTGAGAAGTCAAATCACAGAGTTTAAACAGTCAGAAGGAGAATCATTGTTTGAGGCATGGGAAAGACTCAAGGGATTATTATTGCAGTGCCCCCATCATGGCCTAGAAGAATGGTTCATAATTCATTTATTCTACATGGAGATATCCAATGCAGCAAGGATTTCACTAGATATGGCAGCAGCAGGATCTTTGATGAAGAAATATGTGGAAGATGCTTATTTGATTATTAAGGATATAACATCAAATCTTAACTTATGGGGAAGAGATATAAGAGAGAATTCTTCTAACAGGGATGAAGATGATATTGTTACAGCAGCACAATGTTCGGGTACGAAACAACTCCAGAAAGAAATTAGGAACAAATAAAGAGAAATGTTGAAGTTATGAATCATAACATCAATGAGATAGAGGAAAGAGTGGAGAAGTTATTGTCCAAGGGGAACGAGTTTCCATCGGAATGCTCAAATGAACTCCTCACCCCAATTGAGACAACATTGGGCAAGGCAGATGAAAAAAATAGGATCCTAGAAGTCAGGAAGAACTTTCATACCGAGGCATCACCACCGAATACGTTACCTCAAGTACCGAATTATGCGAAGTTCTTAAAAGATGCATGGTCTCTAAAAAGAAAATTGGAGGAATACAACACTATGGCGTTAATTAAAGGGTGCAATACTTTAATACAGAATGGGATGCCTCCCAAATTAAAAGATCCTAGAAGTTTTTTGATACCTTGTACTATTGGTAACGTCAGCATTGATGAAGCAATTTGTGATCTTGGATCTAGTGTGAGTCTTATACTACATACATTATGCAGAAGAATTGTACTTACTAAATTGAAACCCACGAACGTGACTCTACAGTTTGTAGATCATTCAATCCAGCATCCTATGGGAATGATTAAAGACGTTCCAGTAAAGATCGGAGATTACGTCGTGCCTGTAGATTTTATGGTACTGGACATGGAAGAAGATATGCATATTCCCCTTATACTGGGGAGACCTTTTCTAACTACAATTGGTGTCGTAATTGACGTTAAGAACCACCGGTTCTCATTAATGATAGGGGGAGAGAAAGTTGAATTTGATTTGTCAAAGCTATCAAATTACCATTTGAAGTGGATACCTGTTGCGGTGTTGAAGTGTTGCATAGAGTTGTACAAGAAGATATAGAAAGCGGGGTATTGAATGATGAGTCCTATGGAGATGAGGGAGATTTTGACTCCTCACGAGGGATGGACAAAAATCCAAATTTATTTAGGGTTGAAGAGAGCTTTAAAAATTCTGAGCGAAGGCAAAATGGAGAAACGAAGGTAAAAACTCCTCTTGTCGAACTGAAGTCACTTCCTTCATACCTCAAGTATGAATTCCTCGGGTCAAATTCCACGTACCCTGTGATTGTGAATGCTGATTTGAATGAGTCAAAAACCCAGAAGTTACTTGAGGAACTCAGATTACATAGAAAGGTCCTAGGATATACCATTGAAGATATAAAAGGCATTAATCCGTCTTTGTACATGCATAGAATTTTGTTTGAAAATGATTATAAATCTTCAATAGAACATCAAAGACAGTTAAACTCGAATATGAAAGAGGTAGTTCGGACAGAGGTATTAAAATTGTTGGATACAGGAGTGATCTACCCAATTTCGGATAATGAATGGGTAAGCCCGGTTCATGTAATCCCGAAAAAAGAGGATGACAGTAATAAAGAATGTGAATAATGAGTTGATTCCTACTAGAACAGAGTCACAGGGTGACAAATGTGTATTAATTATAGAAAACTGAATAAGGAAACGAGAAAAGATCATTTCCCCTTATTTTTCATTGATCAAATGTTAGAGCGGTTGACCAAACACTCATACTATTGCTATTTGGATGGATACTCGGATTTCTACCAAATTTTAATTCACTCGAGTGATCAAGAAAAAACTACATTTACTTGTCCATATAGTACGTTTGCTTACAAAAGAATGCCCTTTGGCTTTTGTAATGCCCCAGCTACTTTCCAACGATGCATGATGGCTATCTTTTTTGACTTTATTGAAAATATAATAGAGGGTTTTATGGACGATTTTTCTGTATATGGTACCAGCTTCGATTCATGCTTGGCAAATCTCTCTAAAGTCTTATAGAGATGTGAAGATGTTAACTTGGTTTTGAATTGGGAGAAGTGTCATTTTATGGTTAGAAAAGACATAGTTTTGGGACATATAGTTTCTGAACGGGGCATTGAGATTGATAAAGCTAAAATTGAAGTTATCGAGAGGTTACCTCCCCCAATAAATGTAAAAAGGAGTGTGAAGTTTCCTTGGGCATGCTGGATTCTACGGTTCATAAAAGACTTTTCCAAAATTTCCAAATCTTTGACAAATTTACTTTTGAAAGATACAGATTTTAATTTTAACATGGGATGTTTGAAGGCTTTTCACAGGATAAAGGAAGCTCTGGTGACAGCCCTAATAAGACAAGCTCCAGATTGGAATCTTCCTTTTGAAATTATGTGTGATGCTAGTGATTTCGCGGTTGAAGTAGTGTTGGGGCAGAGGAAAGATAGAAAGTTATATGTCATACATTATGCAAGCAAGACTCTAGCTGATGCTCAAGTAAACTATGCCACTACGAAGAAGGAATTGTTAGCCGTGGTATTTGCATTTGACAAATTCATGTCATATTTGGTGGGATCGAAAGTGATAGTCTACATAGATCATGCTGCAATCAAGTATTTATTGAATAAGAAAGATACAAAGCTTCGACTCATTCGATGGATATTATTGCTTCAAGAGTTTGATCTAGAAATCAAGGATAAAACAGTCTCAGAAAATCCAGTAGCGAATCATCTCTCTCGATTGAACCATTATGATGAAGACTGGAAGGATAATGGCTTACCAATTAATGATTCTTTTCTTAATGAGCAATTTTTAGTAGTTGGAAATTCAGATGTTCCTTGGTATGCAGACCTAGTGAATTTCTTAACACGTGGGATCTTACCCCCGGAGCATACTTACCAATAGAGTAGGAAATTTTTTGCAGATGTTAAATATTTTATTTGGGATGAATCATTCCTACATAAAAGATGTGCAGATGACATTTATAGAAGATGTATTCCAGACGAGGAGATTTGAGATATCCTTTACCATTGTCACTCTTCTGCTTACGGAAGTCATCCCAGGATAATGAAAACTGCAACAAAAGTTCTTTAAGCAGGACGTTAGGGATTTTGTAATGGCATGCGATTGTTGCCAACAACATGAAACATCACCAAAAGACATGAAATGTTATTAAATTCCATCCTAGAAGTTGAACTTTTTGGTGTCTGAGGGGTGGATTTTATGGGTCCTTTCCCACATCGGGGGTGAACAAATATATCTTCGTAGCTGTTGATTATGTTTCCAAGTGGGTGGAGGTTGTTACATCTTCATCATGTGATGCCAAGACAGTGATCAATTTGTTCAAAAAGGTTATTTTCTCTAGATTTGGAATCTCATGAGTAGTGATTAGCGATGGAGGATCCCACTTTATTGAAAGGCAATTCAGAAATCTACTGAAGAAGTATGGAGTTAATCATAAGATAAACACGACATATCATCCTTAAACAAGTGGGCAAGTAGAAATATCAAACAGAGAGATCAAAAGTGTTTTAGAGAAGACAGTGTTAACATCTCAGAAAGATTGGTCCCTTAAACTGGATGATGCTTTGTGGGCATACCGAACTGCTTATAAAACCCCCATAAGAATGATACCATTTTGGTTAGTCTATGGAAAGCTTTGTCACCTCCCGGTGGAATTAGAGTATAGAGCTTATTGGGCCATTAAGCAACTAAATTTTGATCTAAAAACGGTTGGTTAGAAGAGGAAATTTCAATTGAGTGAATTGGAAGAAATCCAGCGAGATGCATATGAGCAGGCCAAATCATACAAGGAAAGAACTAAGATATGACATAATAAACATATCATAAGGAGAAAATTCAATTAAGGTGACTCGGTGGTATTATTCAATTCAAGATTTAAGCATTTCCTTGGAAAATTGAAATTAAGGTGGTCGGGACCTTTCCAAGTACAGAAGGTGTATCCATACGGTGCTGTGGATATTTGGAGCAAAGCGTTGGGGACTTTTAAAGTGAATGATCAGAGGTTGAAGAAGTACTTTTCGGATATGCAAGTTGATGAGGGTGAAGTGCAAGACTTTCTTGAACCACCCAATACAGATTGAGAGATGTTGGTTAGTATTTAATAACATAGTTGTAGTTTGTCATAGTTTGTAGTTATTTCATTCAGCATATTTTGTTTTGTTTATGTTGTTCTTTTTTATGTCAACTTGAAGCATGCATGCATAGTCTTGTCCTTTAAGCAAAATTTTGATGATACCATGTGAATACACACCTTTATTTTTTGATAATCCATGTTCTTCCTATCTTTTAGTAAGATTATAAAAGCATTATTGAATTGATGGTTCATCAATTGCCTACTTAATAGTTTGACTATTTCACTTCACTTATGGTTTGCTTTCAAAAAATTGATTTAGTACGACTTAGTCATGATCCATCTTGTCGGACTAGTACCTTAGTAATCATAGGTGACCCTCCCAACATTTTAGTTACTTAATAACCTCGGTTTATATCAACTCATTTGGAAAAATCTGATCTCAATCTAAAAAAAAAAAAAAAAGGGTTCTTTGTTCAAGTGTTGCACATTGCAAACACTTAGCGAAAAAAAAGAGAAAAGAAGAGAAGAATAAAAGAATATGAGATCATAAAAAAATAGTCGTCGTGGGTGAAAACTAATAGGTTACTCCTTTGAGATTGAGTTAGGTTATTGGAGAAATAACTATTAAGTTTCTCTTGATACCGAGTACTCTTTTAAGACTTTATGTTGGGAAGAGCGAGCGAACCTCGCGTATGGAAGATAAGTGTCTAACGTTGGAAACCTTGGGAACACGATGAAATGACAACTTAACTTAGGGTGAAACTTGAAAACTCTAGGAGCAAACTATGCACTGTGCACTTTGACTTTCTTGTTAGGCTTGGTGAAACTAATTGAATGTCTTTGTTTAATGATAATACTACTTGATGGGATTAGATGAACTTATTAAGCTTAAGAGATGATCATTCACATGTGTTCTTGATATTGATGTTTGCTTGAGGACAACAAAGGATTGGTCTCGGAGATTTTGATGTGTGCATTTTATATAGGATTTTTGTCATAGTTTGACACACATTTTATCTTATTTCTTATGCATATATTCCATGTTCACCTATTCTGCTTCATTTTGATATTTTTCTAGTTCGGATAGTTGCTCTTATTTATTTTCCTTGATAGGGCACGAAAAGGAATTAAAATGGGTTCAAAAGTCACTTTCCAAGAGAAGTTCAGTTGCCATGGCTATGGCCACGGCTGTGATCAATTTGGTGCGGTCGTGCCCCATTTCCAAGAGTTCACAGTGCACGCCATGGGCAGCCCGTGCCAGCTGGCACGGGTCGTGCCCAATTCTCGACCTTCTCCAGTGCGCGCCATGGGCAGCCTATGCCAGCTGGCACGGGTCGTGCCCAATTCTCGACCTTCTCCAGTGCGCACCACGGACTGCACATGCCAGCCGGCACGGGCCGTCCCGCATTCCCAGGTGTCTGCATCGTTCACCACGGATAGCCCGTGCCAACCGGCACGGGTCATGCCCAAACTCGGGCTTCTCTAGCGCTTGCCACGGGAGGGTCATGCCAGTCGGCACAGCCCGTGTCGCCGCCGGCAAGAAGTCACAACGCCCGACACGGGTAGGCCGTGTCGGCGGACACGGACCGTGTCAGGCACCTCGAAAACACTTATAAATGCCAAATTCTAATCTAAAGAAGGGGATCTCGATTAGGTGCTGTCCAAGGGCCCCAAAAAGACTTCAGAGAGTGAATTCAAGGGATTTTAGACACCCCAACATCTAAATCAGGGAGCATCCGGAGATGATCCTTCACATCGAGACTAAGCTTTTCTTCTCATTTCTGAGATTGTCTTGATTGCAACTTGTTTACATGATGTTTTCTGGTTGTAACTCCGAATTTATGGAGTAGACTCTTGATTTTAGGATTAGGGATTAACCCATTTGATATGTAGACACTACTTGTTGAATCTATTGAGTTTGATTGTTTCTATTTCAATGATTTGTGTATTTGTGGTCCGGATCTACTAATTGAACGCGATCTTGATGCCAAAAGCATAAGATTCGTATCCCACGAGGATTTGAGGATGAACCGAAAGGAGAACTCAATCCTCCGACCCATAGAGACCCGAGACATGGAGAGTCACCTACGAAAGTAGATTGGTATGCCACGGGGAGCAATAGTCTATCATAGATCTTAATGGATCAGTTCCCATTTGTCGCCACACAGTAAGAGAAGGTAACTCGGGGGTTGTGGGATCATGTGACAAGGATCTCCTTAGGAAACCAACCTCTCAGCTCGGTCACTTTGAAAGTAGATGACAATTGGAATGGATATGCCGGTATAGTTCCAAAATTTAACATCGGATATCATAGGATAAACTATCTACATTAACAACCTTTGAGAATGGAAACTAAGCATAGATTAAGTGTTTATAATTAGGTGAAACCAAAGTCCTAAGATCACTTTTCTCATCAATTCCTTTCGAATCACTCTTCTTCCTTCTTGCTCTCATCTAGCACAATTCTCTCTCTCTCTCTTCTTACCTTATTCTCTGATTTCTTTTACTGTTTCACGACTCAAACACACGATTAGTGTAGACAATTGTATTTGTTTAGTAGACTAGTAGTTAACTACCAATCCGATTCGATCTTTTTATTACTTGACGGCATTCTGTGCACTTGCTGATTGCACCACATCACAACCCAAGAAGAGCCTCCTTCAGGAAATCCCAGTGGACCGAGTCAAATGCCTTTTGCAAGTCAATCTTCATAATGCACCTCAGAGACAATCTCTTTCGGTTGTATTTCCTGAAAAGCTCCTGAGCCAAGTCGATGTTATCTGTAATGAACCGACCCTTTGCAAACGCAATTTGTGGCTGATGTAAAAACTTGTCCATAATATCTGCTAGACGACCTACCAATAACTTTGAGATGACCTTGTAGAAGACTGTATAGAAGGAGATAGGTCTATATTCCGTCACTTTGCCGGCATGGGAAGACTTCGGGACTTGAGAAATCAAAGTATGGTTCCATTTCTTAAGTAGCTTCCCGCTGTTGAAGAATTCCAAGACTACATCAAAAAAATCTCCTCCAACAGTGTCCCAAGCTTGCTTAAAAAACCTCGATTCATAGTCGTCTGAGCTCGGGGCACGCTGATCTCCTATGTCAAAAAGCGCTTCCTTGATCTCCTCAGCTGTGGGAAGGTGGACTAATTGATCATGCTGTGCCGTTTGAATAAACTGACCAAACTGCAAGCAAGATGTTGGGAATTCAGTCATGTCCACCAATGTGCTAAGTTGATTCTGAAAATAATTAGTAAATACTCCAACAACCTCCCCAAAAATTCATTAAGATTGTCATCCTCCCTCTCCACCACTGTGATTTCATTGCGTTTGTTATTTCTTTTTACAAGCACATGAAAAAATGAGGAGTTACGGTCCACCTGTCTAAAATATCCTAGCTTGGCATGTTGTAGGCAGAAATTGTGTTCAGCAACACTTAACCGAGATGCAGCTTGTTGAGTTTCTTTGTAATTGGCATCCATTGTGCCACAGGACAGTCCAGCTTCTTGAGCCTCCAATCTCAATCGTGCAACTGTTGCTCGTGCCGAAATGTGCTGAAAGTGCATGACATTTAGAGTTTTCAAATCTAATTTCAGAAGTTTCAAAACCTGCACAATTCTGTACTGCACTGTTCCTTGGCCAATCTGCTGCTTGTAGATTGTCCACTTGGTTTTAACCAGCTCCGAGAAGGTGCTGTGCTTGGCCCACGTATTAAAAAACTTGAATGACTTAAGAATTTGAATGTCACTGTTCAGAATAGAGACGGTGCAGGCCGAATGATTTGGCAGACAGCCCAGAGGTGTGAAGCTAGCAAAACTCTATAACTCAGCCTCCGGCCAACATTTATTCACTAAAGCTCGATCAAGTTTACTGCACATGTGAGCGTTAGACCATGTGTATCTGCATCTTGTATGGCTTAAGTCCTCCAATCCAATAACTACAACAAAATTCTGAAATTCAGTAAGACTGTTTTGTGAGAGAGGGAGTCCTCCATACTTGTCCTCCATTGATGGATAAGCATTGAAATCCCCTAGGACAACCCAAGACAAAGCCATATCATCTGATAGACGTTGCAGGCTTTCCCATAATGGTCTCCTTCCAATAGTAGTCAATCTGTCATACACAAAAGTGACAGCTATGGGTCTGTGTGTCACTTTGCAGGTCACCTTACAATGTACAAACTAATCATGTCATTCCCTCACCTCAAGTTCGACCCTTTCATCCCATATCAACAATATCCTACTCCGACCATTTGGAACATCCATTTGTTCCATCTGGAATTGCTAAAACCGCCTCAATTTCAATTTCTGATAATTTAGTGCTGATAATTTAGTTTTCAGCCCTCCTAACACTGCCAATTTGTTGTTACAAAGGAAGTTCTCCACTCCCTTTTGTTTGAGCCCTTTATTGAGGCCTCGTATATTCCAGCTAGCAATTTTCATTCCTGTTGTCGGGCTGCTCGCGCCCTTTCACCTTGTACCCTCTTACTAAATTCAGTATCAGAAATAAGACCTCCTAACAGTTCTGGTACTGTTGTATATGCTGCTTCTATTTGTTTTCCCTTGCTTGCCATCTCTATTTGCTTGCCTGAAGGTTATGTGGCACCCATAGCCCTGCTCATGCTCCTGGTCATAGGGGCCGTCTTCCAGAATTCCTCAGTTTCTGAATGGACAGTTTCTGAATCGGTGTCAGTTTGCACTGCTGCAATAGTTTCTGAACTTGTGCCTGTTTGTACCAATCCATGTTGTTGTTTCCTGCTTCCTTTCTTTCTTCCATACTACCGAACCACCCATTTCTCGATTACAATATTGTGTGCTATAATATTGTGGTTCCCTTATAGGTTTCACACCTACTTGTGAGCTTGAGAGAAGGCCCTTGGCCATTGGTTAGTTGTGTAAAGATTAATGAAAGTTGCATCGAATAGTTAGAAGTAATGGACGAAACTATCTGAGCTGTTTTGAAATTTTAGCGGAATGAACAAGAATAAAACTGGGTTTGTGCGGCCAGGTTGACGGGTTTGGGAAGATGAGGGTTTTTTTTTTTTCTTGAGATCAGTTCACATATGATTTGGTTTCTTCCCCACCCTGAGCAGTTCAAACCAAAATATATGGGCATTTTGGGTATTTTCTCTTTAGCTATATAGGAGGTGTGAGACACTTGATTAAAATAAATCAAAGCCCTTTTAGATGTTTTTTTTTTTTCTTCTATTTGTTTGCAAGACAAGTATTACATGGACACTATTAATGGTTGGCAGCCAAAGGCTCCCCATATGAATTAGTTATTCTCATGTATTATTTCATTATTTAATTTATTATATTGACCCAGTTCAAATGATTATTTTCTGATCAATCTAGGTCTTTGGATTTAGATTCTGAAGATGTTTTTATGATTTTTGTTGAAAAGAGTAAGGGTGAATAAAGATTAACCCAAGATGCATCAAACAAAAAGGCAAACAAGTATATGATGGAAAAGCCATTAGAAATTGAAACAGAAAGCTAAGTTTAGTGTAGTTATGAGTTGTTTAGTCTGAAGAGCACGAAAGGGGATCCCCTATGGTGCGAACAAGAAACTCTTATCGCCAGGTAGACAGTAAGGAGTCATAGAAGAGCATCCATGACCCTCATCTGTTGGTTCTGAAATACTCTCCATTCTCGGTCTTTAGTCGGGAAGGCAGCCAGGCGTGAACAAACAATGATTCTGCCTTTGCAAACCATGCATCAACATTTACCCTTCCGCTCTAGGAACAATCGAAATACGAGAGGAGGGTCCAATCGGTCCTAGCAGAGTACACATACGTGAGATTGGAGTTACATAGTACACAATGAGGATCCACCTCCAACAATCCCTAGTATCAATGTCTGTGTTGAGCTTATTGTGCACCGTCAACGTGGTGATAATCCAAACTTCAATCAATGCATAAACATACCAAATAAAGGAATGGGAAGCATTCATCTGAACTTTATAAGAGAGCCTAAGGTAAGTTGAGCCAGCTGAGAAGGTGCCATTGCTGGGAGAATGTCGAAGGGGAGTGGTTCACTAGTGGAGGCATGGGATGGCTTGAATCACCAGCTTGGTTTTTTGAATATCCAGGTCTTTGGTCAATTAGTCAAATTGGGAAGCTGCATCCAATATATGCGAAGCCATATAGAAATATTTTTGAACCCAATGAAATAGTGTAAAGAAAGAGAAATCATGTATAGCCATCGTCTTCTTTGCGCAATAATCATTCAGGAAATTGTTGGTGTGGAGTCGCTATCCCATCATCCATGCTAGAATGGAACCTCACTTATTGGTTACTTAAGGTTAGAGGAACAAATTCTTCGACCTGGAAAATGTTTTTTCATGTGTAGGACAAGCATCAATTTGATTCCACCTGTGTCCAACATGCTTGATGGAGGCAAACCTGGTTATAAATTAAGTCTCAAATTGAGAAATCAAAGGCCTCCAAATTTCAATGGCATGCACACACCTAGCCCAGTAGGCAAGATATCTAATAAAAATCACTTTAGCACAACCATCTCATCTAAAGAAGCAGAATTCTTCTAGGATGATGTAGTTTGACTGGCACAAAATCTTAGAGTAAAGAAGGTTGTTTACTAAGGTGCACCGCCTGTCACCAATCAATAGAAATGCTTTCTGTCATGGTTCAAGTTTGCCTATCACCTTGTTAATCAAACAGTCCATATAGCCCTTGTTTAGGTTTGTCGACCTCCTAACTGAAATCCAAAGTGGAAACTAGACAGAGGCTTCAAGGAGCAGCCAAAGATTTCTGTAAGTTATTCTCCTAACTTTCATTGCTTTCCAAATAGGAAAAGAATGACTTTTGCAAGTTGATATGTAGACCACTAAATGTTGAGAATGCCGAGAGCTAATATGAAACTTACAGATATCTCCTGCCACCACTTTTGAAAAGAGAATGTGCCACTTGCAAATTGTAAAAATAAAAAAAACCTTGAGAAAAGCACAATCATGAAACACCTAGAATTGCTATCTTTGAAGATCCTCTGAAGAGCATCTTATGGGCAGGATCAGTAGGTATGGTTGCCACACCGCCTTCCCACACCTGGAGCAACGGTCAGCCTAATTGTTTACCACCTCTACACCACGCATAGAGGAAAGAATCTACATGATCCAAGAAATCCAAGTTGAGGAAAATCCTGCAACTAAATGGTTGCCCAAAAGTTTCATATTAGTCTAGCTTTGATTATGACAGTGTCCTCTTTTCTTTGGTCTTGCACCAGTTCACAACCTCAAAAGCATATATGTAGCAATCAATCCTCTTAAGAAACAGAAACTGATGAGCTTCAATGATGATTGATGATATACCTTGTAGCGCAATGGGTAGGATTTAAGGAAAAGCTTGATGAGCAGATGCGCTTGAGTAATAGGGAGAAATCAATTGTTTTGCTTTCGTGTGCCCCTTCCATCTTCAGAATGAGTGGTGTAGAGGTAATCCAACCGCTCTAACTAATTTAACAACCCTAAGTGCGTTCAGCCTACATGAAAGTATTCCACCGATGATTTGAGTAGGTCATATTTGATTCATTGTTAAAACTACAAAAGAAATTCCAATTTGAACTCAACGGTTCAGATCAAGTACCACCTGAAGGATCACACTGACCCTTTATTTGGGTGAATCTAATCCATCCACATCGTGTGCATTGCTACATGCACGCTCACTAGTGTGAGCCACCTGGTAAGGCTCCTGAAGTTCCTCACGGCGACGCATACTTGGGAATTACGCCCTAGTGCACCCAATGCGGTGCTACGCACCTCCCTCGTTGGATCCAAGCATGGGTTGAGTTGAACTAAATTCTAACAATACAGAACACAGTATAAAGAAGCATTAATATCATTTCCTTTTCGAAGTGGGACAATTTTATTTCCCTTTCCTTAATGATTTTTCGGCATATTATTGAACCGCGTGAATTAGATTCAGTATTATCCATTTCATATACTTAAGTTTCAATTTTTAAAAAATACATAATGCTTTCTCATTATACACCTCTCTTTTTTTCACGTTTAATTTTTTTCTTTATCCATTCAAATATTTATTGCTTTCAATTTATGTTGTCGAATTCAGATCTAAAGACATAAATATATTAAGAAAGCTTGTAGGAGTACATTAATTTTGATTTAATTTTATTTAAAATTAGTTAATAACTTAGAGAATTCTGAATCATTTCAAATCAAAATTATGTATTCCTGCAAGTTTTCTTAATATATTTATGCCCTTAAATCTGAATTTGATAATGTAAATTGAGAGCAATAAATTTATGAACTTGTAAAGGTTTGATAAAATTTGTCACAAGTTCATTATAAGATATAAGACAATGATACTCACTAACCAACATCACCAATGGGTTCCTAGGACTCCCTTGATTCTAAAAATATCAAACTTTTGAATTTTCAAATCATGTAGGTCCATGAGTCAGTTTCGGATAAAATTGGCTAATGGACCTAGACCAATGTATTCCTGGAAGCCTCTTTAATGTATCTATGTCCTCATATCTGAATTCGACAATATAAATTGAGAACAGTGAATTTTCGAATCGATTGAGAAAATTTTGAGCATGGGAAGAAAAATTGAATATGGAAATAAAGGAGGAATATAATGGGAAAGGTGTTTTTGGAATTTTAAAACTTGGATACGTGAAATGGGTAATACTGAATCTTACTCACACGGTTCAGTAAAATGCCGATGATTTTTTATTTGGGCTCATTTTAATAATTAATTTCTCTTTCAATTGAAATTGATTTTAAATAATTAAATATTTTAAAATTATCTACTCAAAATGTAGATTTCAATTTTTTGATTAATTTTCAATTTTATTAGATAAATCTCACTTGAATTATCTTCCAAGTTTATTGGTTCAGAACCAATTTTCCAACACTGTTGACTTGAACCTATTTTATTTCAGAAGGATCTGTATTGGGACTTCCACTGAAAGAGGGCTTACTGGTAAATTAGGCAAATTTTTAAAAAAAAAATATCAGAGGGCTGACAGTTAATATAAGCAGATTCACTTGTTCTTTAGTTTGTAATCCATGATTATTACATGCTCTCATTTTATTCCTAATGATATTCAAAACTTGCCAAGGAAGAAGAGGGACTCCTTTAAGGCATTCAACTTTGGATTCTTTTGAATGTGCTAAAAAAAAACTTGATCAAACTTTAAGAATTGCAAAGTTTAATTGAAGCTTTTTTATTTATCTTTCTGCGGTTTCTAATTTGTGCCTGTTTCTTTCTATCCTTATAGGCTGAATTGAGCCAAGGTAGGTAATGAAACAACTCAGGAAATTACAAGACGTGGAAAATATGAGCATACATATTTCAGCAGCATAAGAGAAAATTTTAGTTTTATTTGATTAAATACATCCAGTTCCTGTGTGAAACAGGATGACATGAGGCCAGCAGATATGATTTAACATGAAATCAAACTATTGTACATAATTTAATTTAATGTGTAATTTGTATAGATAAACAAATGTGCAACTGTTTGCTATTAGATGATGTGTTTACTGTTAGATGATGTACTTTTGTATTTTTAATTGGATAAGGTAAGTTATATGTATAAGAAGAAAAAGGTGATGTATGTTTACTTTTTTTTTTTTTTTTAGATAAAGTAAACCATACTATCCAAGTAAAAATATATAATTATGATTGAGCAAGCTCAACTAAGTTCATATAATCCATTACGATGAGTATAATCATCTTTTGTTATAATATAATCCATTTCAATCATGCTTCACCATTAAAGATATAATTAATTAATTAGTTAATCAGTCAAACTCGGGGTGAACTTGCCAATCACTGTCCTAGACTCATGATCTCGCGATAAGCTTCCCCTTAGAATTAGTGCATGGATTACCTATACGTTAATGGGGCAGACACAACAAAAGCTCTCTCAAACCCCAAGTCTTATGATTGAGCTTCTTCTTAGGATTAGTGGATTACCTAGAGATCAACTCAACAACCATCTCATAGGTTCATGGTCTCCGAATCGAGCTCCTCCTTAGTGTTCAATTGTGGCAAAAGGCGAAACGCTCGCCCCCAGCGCCCCCGCCAGTCCGTCCCAGGACCAACACGGAGGAGGT
>JBBUKS010000113.1:13807771-13830930 GCA_038050645.1 Hedychium gardnerianum
CCCCATGCACTAGCCATCAGTCCATCCCGTGGGGACTACGACAGATGTATACAAGCATTGAAGTCTAGTAGTTAACGGAAAGTAATACATAACTTTCCATGACAAATTTTTTCTTCTTCTTCCCTAATATGTGATTATGCTGCTTATAACGAAGGTGATTACACATTCTGCATTCAGTCAACTCACTGTCTTCATTCCTAAAGATTATATAGTTATTTATACAACAATCAATTTTTTCCACAAGCAAACCTAAATTCCTAACCAATTTTGTTTGTATTGTAGAAGCTATCAGTCATTGTGTTATCGACATGGAGCAACTCTGACATCAATTGACAAATGTCATCGTAATATCGTTTTGAGAAATGATGTACTACCTTAATGTTCAATAGTCTTGCAGTAACTAATAGTTGAGAATGATCAGAAGGAATATTATCTCACACTTCTCTTTCACTAGCCTTTAACATGTCATATACTTTATGAACTTTAGGTGTTGGGATTTCATTTATATTCGAATGATCAATCACATTCATCATGTCGTAAACCATTGATTACATTACATTATCATTAGCTGATGATTCCTCCTGTAAAAATGAAGGGTTAGATGATGAAGCGATAGAAGGTCAAATTGGCTCAAACATAAAAGGCTTTCCATGTCAGTACCAATTATAATAATTTGGAATAAATCTATTTCTACCTAGATGTACTTTCACGGTATCCTCATCATGAAAAATTATATTTTTGTATTTGCAATGATTACATGGATAACATAACTAGTCCATTCATATAGTTTGGATGATGTTTAGCAAAATTCACAAACTCTTCAACTCCATGAAAATATTTTGTTGTGATAAATTTATTTTCTAACCTATTATACATTCAAACTTTAATCATATATATTAACCTAATGAGAAATAAATTTGTGACATTATTAAATGTGTAAAACTAAGCATGCATAAAGTTTAAACTTAATTTTAAGTATTAAATCATTAAAACTTAATACTAACAATAAATAATCATTCATTATATACCTAACATATCTATGGATTATGTATAACAAGTATGTATTTATTTCATGCAAGTAAACCAACTGATCATGATCCTACTTTATCTAATAGATCATCTATAACAATTATGCAATAATTTCTGTAAGTTAAGGGCAAAATTATCACATCGACATGTCAATCAAATAATAAAAATATTCTCAAAAGATGAATGACTAATATAAGCATATTCTTAAGCATGCATCCATGAATACAAGAGAGGTACTACAAACATGAATCCATATATTAACTAAGCATGTCATGAACCCACAAAGAATAAGTATACAAGAAGTTGCTCAATTAAAATCTTGCTTACAAAAATTTATAAAGGAACTCCGTCGAGTTAGAATTTCGACTCTAAACCCTTCAACTCGCCAAAATCTAGGTTAAAAAGCTAATTATGGTATTTAGGATTTTTTCCTAAACGCTACAACTCGCGGTCGGTCGAGGCCTTGTGGCTAGGGTTGAGGCCTTGAGGCTAGGTTTGAGGTCACGGCCGGCCGAGGCCTTACGATCAGCTAGGTTGAGATTGTCGTCGGTCGAAGTCTCGCGGCCAGGGCAGAAGCCACGGTCGGCCGAGGCCTCGCGGCCAGGGCTAAGGCCATGGTCGGCCGATGCCTCTCGGTCAGGGCTAAGGTCGTGGTCGGCCAATGCCTCTCGACCAAGGCTGAGGTCGTGGCCGATGTCGTGGCCCTGGTAACAATGTTAAGGAGAGAGAGGAGAGGAGCTTACATGATGAATTGATATCGGGCCTGAGAGGAGATCAGAGAAGAGAGATTGAGATCGGACGCATGGGAAGAAAAAATTTCAAAACTAAAACCCTAATTAAACTCATTTAGCAACTGAAATTTATCTTCGTTGCTAAAATAGCGATAGAAATAAACTTTCGTTGCTATTTTAACGACGGATTGTTTTTTCCGTCACTAACTAATTAAATTTTTCGTCGCTATTTTAGTGGCGGATAGTTTATTCTGTCGCAATTTTAGTGACGGATAGTTTATTCCGTCACTTTTTTAGCAACAGGGATTTATTTCCTTCACTATTTGAGCGACGGAGCAAAATTTTCATCGCTATTTGAATAAACTAAATAAAAAATCTAGCGAAATTATTCAAACAACAACGGATTTAGAGATGATTTTTTTTCGCTGCTAATTAGCGACGAAATTTAAATTTCATCGTTAATTAGCAACCGAAGATTATTTCAATTTCTAATCAATGACAGAAAAAAACATTGTTAAATCCATCGTTATTTAAGAGTTTTCTTGTAGTGAAAATTGTTAAAAAAAACATTTACAAATATAAAAACAAATCATATTATCTTGCAAAATCGCTCGTACTTAGATGGTGGCAATAAGCACAATTCAGGCATGGACTATGGTGTAGCAATTGAAGTGCTCTAAGCAATTCTTAAGTATTTATATTTCGATTCTTAATTATGATATATTATAGGAATTTTTTTCATATAATATGAAAAATTTAGGATGTTTCTCATGAAATATGAAAAATTTAAGGTGAGGATTTGTTTGCATTTTCAGATTTATTCTGACGATCGATGATAAATTTTTGTAGAATTAAATTATCCATCTCTAAAATTAATTAATTCAAAAATTAGATATCTAGATTAATAAAAAAATACAATTTGGAAAAAGTATAGAACACGGCAAAGTAAAACATTATTAAACATTGATAGAAATTATGGAATAGGAAATCATAAGGAAAGATTAATAAATATTTTATTAAATTAATTAAGATAGAATAAAAATGAAAAGCTTCACGCATTATTTGAAGAAAACTAACAGTGCAGGTAGGGTGGAGCTGTGCGTTGTAATTTGCAAAAGTTGAAAATAACATTGTCGAATCGAAGAGAAATATTGACCGGAATTCCCTCCGCTTATTTTGGTATATTAGGAAATGCAAGTCTCTACCGTTGGACATTTGTGACTTTCGCAACACGATGACTGCATTCAAATTTTATTGGGTAGCAGAGGCCGAGCAAGAAGTGGCAGGCACATTACATTACTCGATCCTTTGCATATTAGTACGCTAGCCCTTTTATCCTTCACATATATTAATTATTATTCAGATTAATAAATTAATTTTTATAATTTATTTTTTTATATGAATTTTGAAATAAATTGATAGAAATATTAAGACGAACGCTTCGCCTTAACAAAACCTTACTCATTGCACGGAGACCTCGGAAACCCAACCAACAGACTGTGCAATTGCATCTCCAGTCAAGTCCCATACCCACCATGCATGGTCAATCAACTCCTCCTCGCACTTCCATCGTCTCCTGTTCAGTGTTCACAAGAAAGTGAAAGAAAGCTCCTGCGCGGCCTGCCTCCTGAGCCTCGCTCTCTGCCATGGGGCATGGCGATGCCTGGACACCTCTCCGAGGCAATGTGTGAGTGATGGCGTTAGGCGTGTTTAAATCTGACGGTTTCTTTTCTAGGTGTTGTGTTGCGTGGCACTGCAGTCGCTGCAGCGCGTCAGTTCTGCTACGTTTTTGAGGCAGGCGATAGGTGCAGCTTTAATATACCCTAGAATCAAGCCTGACATTCACACGAGAAATGTGCAGGAGAGGAGGGAATAAGGAAACGGAGAAATAGAGGGGAGAGAATAAAGAAGAGGGTGTCGTGTCAAACGCTGCAGCGAGAGGCAGTGAGGTGACGTCTTTACGTAACTCCACCACGTCCACCGAGGAATGCGAGGAAATGGCCAGGGAATTAAATACGGAGGCTACGTCGACTCTAATTTTGTAGACTGAACGTACGTTTGCCATTAATCTTTCATTATTTTTTAGTAAAATTTTATTCATCTTTATAAAAAAAATAATAATAATAAAATAATATCAAATTAAAATAATTAATCTGATCCTATACAAAATTTTCATCCATTATTAAAATTAATTAAAAAATATTCACGACAAATAATTTAAAATTTTAATATCTTATAATTGTACATTCTGTTTAATTTTTTTTTATAATTTTTTTATAATTATAAATATTTAAATAATAATTTAACGTTTCTATTGTACCGTAACACCTTTATCACTTATATGATGGCTTTTAGTGTTGCCTAAAATTAGATTAGCAAAGCATTGAGAACGAACGTTTGAATAAGTGAAAGCAAACGCATGGCTTGACCAAAGTGATAATGGCCTTGCCATTCAATTGGTCCAAGGTGGTCCATAGCAATATCATGCGATGCATATTGACCGAGCACACTGCACACCCCTACAGATGACTATTATTAGTATTTTTTAATTTATTTCTTCTGTGATAATCGTGAAAGGGCCGTCAATACTTCTCATCAAAGTTGCTAAAATTCTTGTCAAAAGCTGCTATACAAGTCTTCTTTTGAATCAGTAGAAGACCTACTAACTACTTGTACAAGGGTACCAGCTAACAGTTTACCGCTAGTTTCTGTTTACTGTTAGTTCTTAGATATAGTGTGGTTCTTCGTCAAAGAATAGATTGAGAGTCTTTGTGAAATGTATTTAAAATTTTGGGATAGATCTTGTATGAATAGGAAAAAAAACATTTAAGGAAAATCTATTTTACTTGTAGAGTTTGTTCTTTTTTTTTTTAAATAATCTATCAAATTCTTCGAAACTGATTAAAGTCTTAAAAATAATCGATCTTATGAAAAATTTTTATCAATCATTAAGATAAATTTAGAAAGGTGCATGATTTCTATCCTAACACGTCCCAAATATTGTTATCCTATTAAAGAAAAATATTTTATAATATATTATAGTCGAAAATTAAATCATGAATATTTAATTAATCTGTCAATTATTTAGATTATAGAAAAATATTTGGGTCAAAAAAAAAATTATGTCGATGTTACATATTGAAAACTATCGACATTTAGTTTATGGAGTTTAGATTATCGATGGGGACTTAAACAAATTGGCTGTTAGGTTTTAAGACGTCCTAAAATGGTGTAGGAGTCTTAAAGATGCTTGTTTGGTATTTCAAATTGTGTAGTTGACCATTAATGATTATTGATTGGATAAGTATAGTTGAAATAGAACTTAAATATAAGTTGGTGCCAATTTTAATAAACCAATTTATGGTCAAGCAACTAAAAATAGCACATTTAATTCTATTTTATTGAAATAAAAAGATGAAATTGTCATCTTAGTAATTTTTATAGGATGATCACATACTTTTTTAAAAAAGATAAATTATGAGAATATTCGTCCTAACGTAGCGATTCTTTGTATGAGAGAGATCAAACATCCAATAAAATATTTTACACCCGTTAAAAAAAGATCTATAAAATAATCATCCATATATAATAACTAATTTTACTCTAACACTTACAACATCTAAGTGACTAGAACCTTAACAAGAAATTAATTAGTGGAAATTTTCTGTCAGTGAACTAGTCAAATAACAATTTATTAGTTTACCAAATCTTTCAATTCTACTCAAACCCAACACTTGAAGGTTAATCGACTAAAATTGTGATTGATTGAATGGATTGGAGATCACTAGGCAAATAAAGCATTTTTAGTTAACTAAAATTTGAATTTTGAATTGCAGTGATGAATTTGTTTTTTGTGATGTTATACGACTAATTATGTGGGCTTGTTGACTAGTGCCTAGAAAATATTTTTTTGTGAAATTAATGTTTGAACTATTTAAAGAAGATATTATTTTTATATCCCTTTTAGAGATTCTTCCCTAACACTGAGAATAATTTTCCGTTTGAAAATTAACTATGTGAAAAAGGTTTAGACATTCCCAAAAGGTGAAAAATGTGTGATCTCAACTTTACTTTTGATCCCAAAATTCTCTATTGGTAAATCTAGTTTTATTCTTGTATTGATCCTTATTTTTTAAGATGATATATGATTGATAATCTTATTGTGTATGCATTTTTCATATTTATTTATTAGGATTTATTGTATTTTCTCTTTGAGAACAAATACAGTCAAGCTAGTTTGGTCATGTGAGGTCTTACTCTCAAATTATTGAGACTTGTTCCATTGTCTCATATAAAGGAGTGGTTTAGTAGGCTTGGTGCAAAGCACCAAAATGCATCATAGGTTAATTATTGGAGTAAAAAAATGAAATCATCATTTTAACGAACCTTCCAAAATAATTTCATATTTTTCAAAAAAAAAGATAAATTACAAGTGCATTAACTCTAGCACAATAGTCTTTTATCCTAGAAAAATCAGACACTCAACTAGGCATGCATCATAGGCTAATTATGAATGTATAAATGGAGTCTCTAAACCTCATCGTATCTCTTGTTGGCATTATATTTTTGATTATTTTATTTTTATTATGCACAGCGAAAATATAGTCACACTAATTTGGTCACGTGAGGTCTTACATACTCAAAATACTGAGACACACTCCATTGTATCATATATGCCACCATATAAAGAAGTGGTTTAGTTGGTTTGGGGCAAAGCACCAAGATGTTGAAATGTATTCTCTGAACCTCGTCATATCACTTGTTGGTATTATCATTTTGATTATTTTATTTTCATTGTGTTCAGTTTTATTATTATTATTAATGGTTGTGTTCAGTTTTATTGTTATTATTATTATTATTATTGATGAGTAACTCATATCTAAGTAAAGATTAATATAAGAATATTATAGATAAAAAGGGGATTGACACGATCGTTGTAGGATCGAAGAAAGTACTAGAGGGGGGTGAATAACACGTGTTGATCTCAGTAGGCACATTGGATGATACTGATTGTAGTTACAAATCAGTGAGCGGGGGTGATGAAGGTCAGCAAGGGAGCTCTGACGGTAATGAAAGGACAAAAGATAGCAGGGACGGTTGTAGGTGGAGTTGTCATGATGGAATCTGAATCAGACAATACGGTCTTGTGGCATATGTGATTAGGGCATATGAGCGAATGTGGGATGATAGAACTTCACAAGAGAGATTTGTTGAAGGGTGTCAAGACATGTAAGCTTGAATTCTGCAAATTCTGCGTTATTGGAAAATAGAGCAAGGTGCAATTCAAGACGACAACTCACAAGACGGAAGGAATTCTGGACTACATACATACAAATCTCTGGAGATCAGCTAGTGTAACATCACGTGGAGAACACTTGTATTTTGTGAGTTTTATTAATGACTACTCAGGAAAGGACTGGATATACTTCATGCATCACAAATCTAAAACTTTTTTAAAGTTTAAGTTGTGGAAAACTGAAGTGGAGAACCAGACCGAGAGGAAGATAAAATGCCTTAGATCAGATAATGAGACTGAGTACACGGATTCAAAGTTTAAGGAATTTTGTGAGCAACATGGGATTATAAGACATTTTTTGGTTCGCAGGACACCATATTAGAACGGTGTAGCAGAAAGATTGAATAAGATAATCATTGAGAAGGCAAGATGTCTCTGACTAAATGCAGGGCTAGCAAAAAGTTTCTGGGTGAAAGCAGTTAACATGACATGTTATCTTATTAATAGATCACCAAGGGCAGCGCTAGCAGACAAAGTATCATAGGAAGTATGGACAGAAAATCCAATAGATTACTCTCATCTTCGAGTGTTTGGATGTCCAACCTATATACACATATCTAGTGAGGAAAGATCAAAACTAGATGTGAAGTCGAAGCAGTGCATTTTTCTAGGGTATCAGAAAAGAGTTAAAGGTTTCAAGCTTTGGGATTCTAAGGCAAACAAGATGGTGATCAGCAGAGGTGTGATGTTTGACGAGAAGGTCATACTATAGAGTACTCAGGGAGATGGAAAGGAAACATCACAAAGCAACAAGGAGAAGAATATTGTGCAGGTAGAGCTAGAAATTCATGATTATGATGATGATAGCTCAGGGTACACGGAGCATCGCACTATAGCTAGAGGCAGGATGAGATGAGTTATAAAGCCACCCACCAGATATGATTTTGAGGACTTGGTGTCTTATACACTATCACCAATAGCGGAGACCCTACATCTTTTTAAGAGGTGGTTCACAGCTCTGAGAAGGACAAGTGGATGGGTGCTATGACGAAAGAAATGGAGTCGTTGCATAAGAACCAAAAATGGGATCTGATGGAACTTCTCGAGGGAAAACGAGTTATAGGGTGCAAGTGGGTATTCAAGAAAAATGAAGTTTTATGGCTTACAGAGTTGGTCAAAGAATTAGGCGTTCAACAAGATGGAGTCAAGTTGTTGTGTGATAGTCAGAGTTCTATCTATTTGGTGAAGAATCAGGTGTATCATGCGAGAACCAAGCATATTGATGTGAGGTTTCACAAAATCAGAAAGCTAATTGCTTCCGGAAAAATTCAACTTAAGAAGGTTCATTCTGCAGACAATACTGCAGACATGTTGACAAAGCTAGTGAATGAAGAAAAATTCAAGCATTGTTTGAGCTTGATCTATGTCTCGAGATGCTAGAGGAAGAAAGCTCAAACCCAAAGATCCAGGTGGAGTTTTGCTTAGATGCTCGTGTTCTTCGAAGGGGTGAATATTTGCTAAGGTAGAAATTGTTGACAAGTAACTCATATCTGAGTGATGGCTAATGCGAGGACGTCACAGATGAAAAGGGGATTGACATGGTCGTGCCTAGGAGACACGACCTTGCCTGGAAACAGCAAAAAAATTCTATTATGATTTTTTCATAACAGAATTCTGTTATGATTTTTACGTAATAGAATTTTATTATTTTTTTCGGGTATATTTTAACATGGTAAGATTTGGGCACTATTTATAGGGATCATTGTAAGCCTATTATATGAAGACAATTAGACGTAGAGAGAATTCTAATAAAGCTTCAGTCATTTTTGTGGAGTAGGCACGCCGTCGAACCACGGTAATTTTTCTCCCTTCTTCTTCTTTTCTCTTCTTCGCGTTTGTTCTTTCTCGTGCATCTTTATCTCGTTGCTCCGCACGATCTCTTTCTCTCTTCCTCTTCTTCTGCGTTAGAGGTTGAGAGGTGTTGCCCCTATCTTGTGCAACAATTACTATTAAAATTAATGACCATATATATATTCACCTCCTTTAATTAGTGTCGTTTAGTCCTATATTTAGTATCAAAGTATGTTCTTAATTAAAGCCTTTATAACCTTAAGAAATGACTAGTTGTTTAGAGGAAACTCTTCAACATATCCAACATTTTACGATGATAATAATTTCTCAAATTAAAAGATGAAAATGTTAACATTCTTCATAAATTATTTTTATATGCTCATGGCACTCAAAGAAGGTTTCAAAGTTATTATTGACATAAGCCCTTGGGGCCACGTGTGATGATAAGAGGTGAGATGAGTTCTTTAGGTAATGAGGGTTCAAATCTCACTTAGGACATATTACACCTGAGGATTTTGAAAAACTTGTGTCGCTGGGCCAGACCCATATGCGGTTTCCGATTTACCCTGGTGGCCGGTGGAAAATCAATATTACTAAAACGAAGACCTCCTTTGGAAGCCCTAAATGTAGCTGCACTCTTCCTGGCGTTTCTTGGATCAGTCGAGCAATATAAACTCCGAGAGCACTTATAAAACGTATGTGTATTTGTTGTGTTTTGAACCTCGTGCCCTTGCTATTCTTTTATAGCCTTCTGTCAACTATTGATGTGACACCTTTTCAGTCGCCCATAAGCCTTCTGATTGCCTAGAGTATTGCTGACTTAACTGCTGATTTGATCCTCGTGAATTTGGATCTCTCTGACTTGACAACTTTCGGTTGCTTGGACCATCTTCGGTTACTTGAAGGTTGGTCAACTTTGATCCTCTAACAGCCTCTTCCAGATTAGCTTGATCCAATTGCCTATACCACTTTTAGTTGCTCGAACCTTCGGGTTGCCTAAACCACTTTCGGTCGGTCGGATCCTTTGAATCGAAGTGGTCAACTCCAACTTCCTGCAATACTAGATTAGTTAAAAAACAACATAAAAATTACATTATACCTAGTATCTAGTCTACCTGACTTACTGAACTTATCTAGTACTTAGTCTACCCAACTTATCGGGATTTCTCATTTGCTTGAAGTTTACTCCTCAAAAACTTCTCACTTGCTTAGAGTTCACTTCTTCAAGACTTCCCATTACTTAGGGTTTACTCCCCTCGATTTTTTTCGTTTGTCAAACATCCGATCCCCTTGACCCACTTGAACTTTTCTCTTGCCTAACATTTGGTTCTCTCAACCTACTAAGACTTCCCACTTGCCTACATCACTCTTGACTTGTCACCTTGCCTTAGTCAACCTTAACCTGTCAGGACTTCTCACCTTGCCTAAGTCACCCTTAACCTATTAAGACTTCTCACCAACTGCCAAACATCTGTCTAGTTAAGGCTGACCAAGTTAGTGTAAAGTCCAAATATGTTAAGGGTGACCGGATACTCCATTCTTCCTTGCCTAGCATCCAATCTCCCTAACCTATTTAGACTTCATCTTACCAAGTGTTTGGTCCTTGTTAACCTACTTGAATTTTGACTAATTGCACCTGCCATTCCTATCAAGCTCCACTACAACAATAACTGGGTTCAGCGACCAAAATTTTGATTTGAAATTTTTGGTTGCTAAAAGTTTGGTCGCCAACCGAGTTTAGCGATGGAAATTGATTTCCATTACTAATTAGTAATGAATAATTATTTCCGTCGCTAATTAGCAACAAAAATTTTATTTTTGTCGCAAAAATTAACGAGCTAATTAGCAATGGAAATTAAATTTTCGTCGTTAATTTAGCTAATTTTTTGACAACACCTCCCCAATTTCGCAATTTAAATCCTGTTTACATCAAAATATCACACAAATATACCATGATACACATTCAACATACAATGATACCATCACAAACACATCCATGATACATTAAACACTCATTCACCATGTACACATCCACAAACCATCACACAAATATCATTCAAAAACTCATTCACAAACCATCACAAATAACATCTATACATTAAAAGTCATGCATCCACGATATATTATCCAAACAAATCCATTCACGATACAAACAATTCATGATACAAACCATCACAAGTCATCATATCCAAAGAACATCTATATATAAAAATCATCCACGATACAAACAAATCCATTAAAATAGCAAAAAAAGAGCATCGTACATGATCCATCACAAACATAAGGACATATCAACACATCCTATCCTACTTTAAAAAGTACAATCATCATTATCTCATCCTGCAAGAAGTAAAATACAATAGGTTATTAAAAAATAAGGGAAACTACTCATATATGGAAAAATCATACTTATATATGAATTTAAAATTAAAATAGATATACACAAGGGTAATACTACTTATCAGAAAAATGTACAAACTGATAAACACAAGTTTTTAAAAAATATACCTTAATGAGAGTTTAGATATCTGTTGATGGTGATAGAATATCTTTTTATCTATATTATTCTTGAAAAGATGTAATACAATTAGTGATGCATATAATATCAAAAATAACAAAACCATTTTGAATTTTTTATAAGTGATAAACAAAAAAGCTAAGTCAACACACCTCATATGAGCTACTATCAGTAGCGTTCAGGTCCTAAGTCTCCTGGGAGTCTAAAATCATGCGGCATTGGAAAAGCAGATTAATTGAACATTGCGGAAGAATCCTTGCACATGCCACTCTATTGCCAACTTGACCCGATCATCAATGAACTGCTTTACTATAGTGACCCGATCCCTCAACTCTTGATTTTCTTTCTCTAACACTTCCACTCGAGTTGATGAAGAATCAGGATGACGACTTTTACTTGGGAGCCAAGGCCATAGAGAGAGTTCTTTTTTCCTTCCACCGATAATCTCATAATAAATCTCATTTACAACATCGGTGCATAGAGTTTGTAACTCCTCTCCCTCTGTAGCAGGCTGAGATAGCTGTCGATTAGCCATTTCATCATATGTAAAACAAAAAAATTATTAGTATATAATATATAATTAATAAAACTAGTCATTGTTAATTATGAATAGTAATAAAGTTTATAATCTTACATCTATAGCTTTCGATCGAGGATTGACAAATGTGCCATTTTTTTTTGGGTGCATCTTGGAAAATACCTCCCAACATGTAGGAGGTCTCTGTAAAGTATCTGCCTGTATACACAAATTTTTATTATAAATTAAAATAAGTTCATCTATAATTAAAAATTTGCAGTTTAAACTTTATTGTAAACTCACCAAGTCTATTGTATGCTCTATAATAGATCGTGATCCAGTCGTATGCTTTATAGATCCGGTGCTTAGGCCAACAAGCTCAGTATTTCTATTGTTTTGAGCCGTCGTTGAATTTTGCTATCATTTTTCTGTAGCTCAATTGTTCCTCCATGTATCCTAAATCTTAGTTGATACATGGGATGACCTTGTTTCCTTCTTTCTCCATTTGTATAACATGTCCTTGTATAGTTTGGCATAATAATTGTTTCAAGTTTTTTTAAATTGTGCCTCGTGTCCTGACTCCCAAATAGTGTTTCTGCAATAACATCGAAAAAATTAGTATAAAAAGATATTATATTACAGTATCCATAATATTCAAATTACTTATCAAAAACTCCCATAGTAAAAATCTTTCAAATCTTGGTCTACATGCCTCCACGTAGAACCAGAAGCGCACACTCATTCTTTAAATTTTTTTGTAATGTACACAGATACACGATGACCATCGGGAGTAAAACTGCATGATTTTTTTTTTTTCAATTTAACCTCATAATAAATAAAAGATTAGATGAATTAAAATTACTAATAAGATTAATACTTACCAATCCCCGATAATACTCAAAACAATCTTGCCCATGTCCACTACTGTAGTATCCGACATGACTAGGTCTACAAAACAACATTATAAAACATAAATATGCCAAATAATATTTAAATTAGAACAAAAATGTCTTACATGGTAGAACTAAAGAGATTTAGATCTAAAAAGCATTAACATTAACATTAATGACTTACATGGTAGAACTAGTGAGATTTAATAATCTGAATCATTAACATTAACAGTTTATAAGTCCTCATTGCTAGACTCTATTAGTACATCAAGCTCCTTATTGTTGGACATCTCTTCATCATAAGTGATATTAATATCTATAAGTAATTCTTAATTCTGATGTTGATTGAATTTGTGAATTAACTGAATGTATCTCCACTTTCTCATTTTGAAATGCATCATGGTTTTGGGTTGTGATGAAGTTCGACATTTCTATGGTCAAGCGAGACTTCGTTTGACAAATGGCTAACCATTTAGTAGATCTTTATCTCTTTGTCGGGTATTCAAGATAGAAAACTTAACCAGCTTGTACCACGAAAATGAAGGGTTCAAACTTGTTGAATCTTTTGTTTGCATTAACCTTAACTAAATTGTAATTTGAATATATTCTGGTACCTATTCTTGGAGTTGGATCATACCATGAATATTTGAATAACACACACCTTTTTATGGATAAAGTAGGATATTCGACTTTCATGATTTCGTCAAGTCTACCATAATAATCAAATTCACTATTACTGTTGTTGATAGATCCTTTCATGCAAACACCTGAATTATATATCAGTGTGTGTGACTCACATTGTGTCACGTGAGATTTGAAGTCATTAACATAGTAACCAGAGTAAACTCTTATATTATAGAGAAGTCTTGATGCAAAATTCATTATCCTTTCATCTTGGACATTTGATATTCTACGATCATTCACCTAGAAAAGTAGTTATGATATAAATTATTGATTATATAATACACTTGCATGAAAAATAATTTAGTCTATAACTTACATAGATTGGAAACCAGAATATAAATTCTATCTCTAACTTTTTCTATACCTCACTTGCACCTATTGATGGATTTTGTAATTATAGTTGTTGTTCGTACAAGCTGTCAAGGAAGGTAATTTTAAGACATACAGAATAACAAACAAACACAAAGGGGATAAATGTTTGAATATACAAGTTAACTCACTTTATGTAGGATATGACCTCATCACAGTTCAGGAGTATGTATATTCTTGCAGCATGGTATTATTTTCATTTAACAATCTACAAATATATGCACCTATTGGCTTACCAGGAAATTTGAAAATAGAAAGCATCTCTGGGTCAATCGATTGAGTATCATCGAAATTTTGAAGATACTTGCGATGTTTGATTTTCACATTATCAGCAAAATAATATGAGCATAAAGAAGATGCTTCTTCAACCAAATAAGCATTACATATTGACCCCTAAACTCTTACTTTGTTATGATTTTTTTTTTAATCTTCTCAAAAATCATTCAAATGGATTCATCCATTTGTACTGCACAAGACCACTAGTCGAGCCTCGTAAGGTAAATGAACTGATAGATATTCCATTGAATAAAAAAAACTAGGTAAAAATATGTGCTCAAGTTTACATAGTATCAGAGGTATTTCTATTTCCAGCCGAAGCATTTCCGTAGTTATAATAACCCTCAATGTCAAATCTCTGAAAAACAGACTCAATTCTATGAGTGCTTGCTAAACATTATTAGGAAGTAAGTTATGAAAAGTTATTGGAATAAATCTTTGCATGAACACGTGACTTTCATGACTATTCATTCCAAATAATTTTAATTTGTTCATATCCACACATCGAGCCATATTCGAGGCATATCCATCAGGGAATTCGATTTCTTTCAACCAACTATATAAAGCTTGTTTACCTTCTTTATCCAATGTATAATAAGCCTTTAGAAATTTATTGATTGTTTCATTTTGATGCAACTTAGGTTTGCTAACTAATTCTTTCAATTCCTCATGTGATTTTGCTGTGTCTTTAGTTTTTTCAGAAACATTCATCACAGTATTGAAAATATTATCAATTTTTTTTCTCAACATGCATCACATCTAAATTATGTCGAATGAGTAGATATTCCAATATGTCAGCTCCCAAAATATGCTTCTTTTCTTTCAACCACACTTGCATACCCTAACAATGTATTTATTTAAATCATCAGAACCCGTCTGAGTTACTTGTACAAATATATAGTTGTCTATTTTCTCAAGTATTGTCTCCTGACTTAATTAAGGGTGGAAGTTTTCTGATCACTCTATTCTTTATGAACAATTTCTTATTTTAATTGAAAGGGTGCTCTTTTGGTAAAAATTTATGATGATTATCAAACTAAGATATCTTCCCACTGCAAGATAATGAAAATACATCAGACTCTATCATGCAATGTAGATATGCTAATTCACCCGCCATACTTCATTTTGACAACATTGAGTATGTTGGAAAATCACTAATAGTCCATAATAAAGCAACATGCAGGGTAAAATTCATTTTACTTGCAATATCATAAGTCTTCGATCCTATATTCTATAATTCATTCAGCTCGACAATTAAAGGTTGAAAAAAATATCTATTTCTCTTTCGAATTCTTTAGACCTAAAATAAGCACGGTAAGAAACATAGATTCGCCTTTCATGCACATCCATGGCGGTAAGTTATATGATGTTAATATGACTGTCCAAAATGAATATTACTGTCTAGATTGACTAAATGACTGAAATCCATCTGCTTAAAATTCGAATATTATATTATGTGGTTCCATTGCAAAAGAGAAAAATGTTGTATCAAGATGTTTCCATACAGGTGAGTTAGAAGGATGACATATTTATATCTCCTTCATGTACATGCTCATGATGTCACCTTATGTGACTTGTTGTTGCAGCAGATGCATAGTAGTCTAGCAATTACTTTCTATAGTAATTTTCTTCTTCTTCTTCTCTGATATACGACTACGTTGCTTATAATGAGGGTGATTATACATTTTGCATTCAATCAGTTCACTGTCTTCATTTCAAAAAATCATGTAGTTATTTATAAAATAATAATTTTTTTCACAGGCAAATCTAAACCCCTAACCATTTTTTTTGTACTATAGAAACTATCAGTCATTGTGTTATCAACAATGAGCAACTCTAACATCAATTGATAAATGTTATAGTAACATCGTTCTGAGAAATGATGTTCTGCCTTGATGTTTAATAGCCTTATAGTAGCTGATAGTCAGGAATGACCAGAAAGAATATTTTTCCACACTTCTCTTTCACTAGCCCGTGATGATAATTTAAGTCCAAACTAAGTAATCTACCTTTACCTTTTCTATATGGGCTCACTTTTGTTTTTAGTTTGCACCAGGAATCTAGCTTACGTCGACTAATCCTAAGAGTGATCGGTCCGATTTCACGAAAATTTTCTACCGGCCACCGGGGTAAATCAGAAAGAGCTTGCAATGGACGACCTATCATACCATCATTCTTAGGTCAACTACCCATTAAGAGAAATTCATCCGTTAATTCACCGAGATTGAGACTCAATCCTTACTTGGGAAATTGAGAAGACGCTCTGCTGCTGCACCATATGCTCACTTTAGGCCTTATAAGACACGGTAACCACATATAAATGAAATGTTTATTCTCAATTCAAAACTAGGGGAGACTTTCACTTTTTAATTTTTTTTTATTGAACTAAGCTTATCAAGGTAATCCTTTCCATGTTCATCCAACTTATCAACTTACATCCTTAGTTTGTGGTGTTTTATATCTTATATACTTTAGGTTTAAGCTTCCCTAAGCATTTGGTCTAGATTTATCATTCATATTATAGATTTAAATTTATTCTAATTTCTATCTACAATTTATTATAGGCGATGAGATATTATTCATATCATGTTCTACTTATTCATATCACATTCTACTCAGGATGTCACATAATATGTGGAGGCGGAGTGGAAGAAATGTAGATAAATTTGATATTTCAAATTGTTTGGAAAAATAGATAAAATGTGAAATTTAAACTGAGAAATAACTGAATTTCTAGGAACTTTTGGCCTTTTATACAGATCGGAAAAATGTTCCTCTCAAACTTTTTGATTCCCTGGTGCCACGTGCTAATCTCATTGTAAAAGTCCCGAGCCAGGTCGTATCTCTAAGTACCGGTGCTCGATCCACAAGCCCTAAGGCGGTGCCGAGCCATGCAATACCAATTCCACTCCCCCGGCCGCCGCCGCCGCCACCACCACCACATTCCTCTCTTTGTACTCTGCCCTTGCGCTTGCCATCAACGCCACCATCAGCATCACCAGTTACCTTCACCGAGTTCTCCCTTCTTTCCCAGGCCTTCAGCCATTGCTTGTTCTACTTTGCCCCACCTTTTACCAAATAGATCCTCGGCACGTCCCCTCCATGACCATTTCTCCCAAAGGCATGACCGTACCCATAGCTCAAGAGTGGCGGATGAGGCCAAAGTTGCGGAATTTTCGGCTGCCGAGTATGCTTTCGTCACCGTTAAACTCTATCTCTGTTTTATGTTTCGGTTCCATAATTTCGCTATTGGCGTTCGATTTTCTGACCACGTGATACTATAAAGGAAGCCTTTTTGAAGAAGCATTCATTCTATTTGCAAATCCTTGAACCTATGATGCTTAATTGTTTGCTTTCAGAGTATTTATCCCTTAATTTTTGTCTATTTTATCATATTTTAATACACTCGGATTCCAAAAGGACTCGCTTTAGAAACAGCAAGGATATTTACAACGAATGATCTTATATCAACCTTTAGAAGATAATAAAAAATATAATGCTAATTGAAAAAAAAAAATCAGTAAGCAACTAGTTGGGTTGAGGATTTATTTAGGTTTAAACTAAGGATCCTTTTTTTTTAAAATAATAGTGGGCTGGAGCCTAGAATTAAAATGAAAAGCAATAGGAAAATATGAACTGCATATTAGTAGTTGCAAGATTCTAATCAACTGCGTGCTTGATTGAATCTGGCAGTAAATGCTACAAATGGCATTATAGCTAGGTTCTGGCTTTCATCCAACATGGATTCACATGGTTATCATGCTCAATGAACTTTACTTTGGATCATTGAGGCTATTGAATATCATTTGCATTTGTTCCTAATTTCCTTGTTTAAATTAAGAGTCAATTTGTTAAGAACCATAGCATGATGTATGATGGCTGAAAATGGAGTATCTATTTCCCAGTGTTCTAAATGGCGGACGAGGTGGCCGCCTAGGCGGGGGTGGGCATCAACCGCACCACCTTTGCCTTAGGTGGTGTTTTAGGCAGTCCAAGATGAGGCGAGGCTGGTGATAAGGGCGAGGTTGTGCACGAGGCGGGCCAAACAGTGGATGAGGGGGTCAAGGCAGGAGTAGGTGAGGCAGTCAAAGTCAACCAAATATAAACATCCTACATATATTAATATTCTTTCTCTCCTTTCCAAAACATAAATAACTCCACCAACCCACCAAGTCACCCACAACCCACCTCTTTCCGCCTGGAACCGCCCTCACAGCTGTTGCGCCGCGCTCAAGACATCAAGATTGAATGATCTTGTATATGCCAAATTCAACTTCAATCTTATAAAGAAGAAGAGTGAAAGAGAAATGGACGGAGATTTGCTTCTATCCTCTCAAGCTAGTGAAGCTCAAGGTTGACTTGTTGATGGTGGTGATGAAGATGAGGTCGAGTCGGGTTAGAGACTTACTAGGAGAATGGTGGTGGAGACCTTGGGAGTAGATGAAGTGCTACAACCAAGACGGAGATTTGCTTCTATCCTCTCAAGCTAGTGAAGCTCAAGGTTGGATTGTTGATGGTGGTGATGAAGATGAGGTCGAGTCGGGTTAGAGACTTACTAGGAGAATGGTGGTGGAGGCCTCGGGAGCAGATGAAGTGCCACAACCAAGGAGGAGTGCAAGGAACATCCGCATGAGAGAACTTGATGAGGATTTAGATACATCGGAGGAGGAGAATTAAGAAGATGTTGATTTTTGAGTTTGATGAATATATGATTATGGATGTAGTTGATGGTGCATGTGTAGATGTTTTAAAAGATTAATTATGTTTAGTCTAGTCCTTATTGTCTTGTTGTCATGTTGGATTGAAACTTTGAATTTTAAATTTAGGCTTTTAGTAAAAGTAATGATATTGTTAGTTGCATTTATATATTTATTGGTACCTTATATAAATTGTATTGTATTATATGAAACTTATTTATGCATAAAGACCATTTAATTCATTATATTACATAAAGAATTATGACTATTTATAATATTATGTGTAAAATATAGTAAAAAAAATTCAATTGCCTAGGCACTATCTAGGCACCACCTAGGCGGCCAAGGTGGTAGACGGTCACTGACCGCACCGCCACTGCCTACCATCATTTACAACACTACTATTTCCTATCAACAATATCTAGGAAATGGTAGGTGTGATGGAGACAAATGGAAATCTCCATTAAAAGTTTATAATTGAAAAAATAAAGATTCTAAAGTTCAATTATTAATTTGCCATACCTTAGAAGATGATCAACTTACTTCGGAAATGATATAAAGTTCTTCAATTCCAAAGGGTTGAAGTCAAAAGTCAGCTTTAAATATCCAACAATTCCAATATGCTTTAACTTCCCATGCTTGGAAAATTGTAGCATCATTATGAGTTTTCTATGCTTCCTATGCCTTTATTAGTCCTTTGTTTTTTTGATGAGTCCAACTGCTAGCATCTTTATAAGTCTTTTATGTTTCCTATGTGTCTTTATGAGTTCTTTGTGTTTTCGATGAGTTTATCTACTAGTATAAAAAGTTGTATACTTTTGTAATGCTAGGATATAAAATAGATACCGAGTTTTTGAGAGTTCTCTTAGATTATGTGATGCAATCTTCTTATGGGGTGATGCCTAGGAACCCTTAGTGCGATACCTAAGCTTCTATAATCTCTCTACAATACTTTACCACTTAATACCAGACTTTTGCTCCCCAAACCTTTTGACATTTAGTCTCTCTTCTTGTGTTGCGTCATATTTAGTATCAGAGCTTAAGCTAATATGTTTACAAGATCTGGGAGAAGCTTTAGAGGGAAGTTGACCATAATCAACGCGATGAGATACTTATTTGCATGATGGAACAATTTGATGGCATGCAAATTCATCTAAATGGTGTTGAAACCATGATTTCTCAATCTAAAAGCGATCAAGCCCAAGGAGAGCAAGGAGAGACATATCAAGCAAACAACAACTCGATTCAAGAAGGTTTCCAACACTACAACAACAACTACCTTTTCCTAGTGGCTAGAGGATTTCTTAAAGCGGAAAACAATTACCAAGATACCGTTGGAGATATTACAAAGAAAGTTCGAACCGAGGTGCCAAATTTTGAAGGGAAAGTGAACTCTACTTTATTTGCTAATTGGCTTACATCAATAGAAGATTATTTTGATTGGTACAATATGCAAATGATTAAAGAGTAAGGTTTGCTCAAATGAAGCTTGTGGGTTTAGCAAAAATATGGTAGACTGGTGTGAAGCAAACATAAGGAGATTGGGGTAGCCACCAATCAACTCATGGTAGGAGATGAAAGCTAAACTACAAGAGAAGTATTTGCTAACAAATTATTATGATAAATTATGTATCAACTTATTAGTTTAAAGCAGATTAACTTGTTTGTAGCTGAGTATATGCAGAAGTTCGATGAGTTAAAGACAAGGAGTCAAATTGTTGAAGATCACAGACAAACTCTTGCAAGGTTTAAAGCTTGAAATCAAAATAGAATTATTAAGACAACCACTTTACAACTTGTAACAAAATTTCCAAGTTGCCTTGGATGTAGGAGTATTTGAGTTATCCATTTGGTAAAAAGCTTAGAGTTTCAATGATGAATAATGGGATCTCTAAAGCCAACTAGCAAGTAAGAGGAGGATATGTCAACCCATTTAATTAGTAAAGTGTCTCTAAACCACGCATGAAGCTATCCAAGTTAAGGAACAAGGGCAACAAATACTTCAAGTGTCAACAGCCCGACAACATGGCTTATAATTATCCTAAAAAGAATTTACATATTGGAGTAGAGCATCTTGATGATGCAGAAATCAAAGTGATGAAGGAGATGGAAATTCTTTAGACTATAGAGTTTATATTGAAGATGATCTAGAAGAAGATGAAGACACTTCTTTGGCAACTGTTGTTAGGTGTATTTTTACTATCCAAACGTTGAAGGTGAAGATTGGCGGTGGACATCTATTTTTCAAATATTGATCCATTGTAGGAATCAAGCACATAAGCTTATCATCGATGGAGGAAGCTACATGAATGTTGTCTCAACATTTATGATGGAGTGCCTCAAGCTTCCTACGCAATCACATCCCAAACCATACAAGGTCATATGAATAGAGAACACATCTATTCTGGTAACACAACGTTGCCTTATTTCCTGAAAATTATAGTGACTATTTGGTGTGATATTATCCCTATGAAAATAACTCATATACTTCTTTGAAGACCTTGGTTGTATGATCGAGGTGTGCATCATTGTGACAAGGAGAACACATACACTTTCATGTTCAATGACAAGAAAGTTTTATTGAAACCAATGCTGACTGTTGAAATGAAGAAATATAAGCACAAGAAGGTAAAGAATGTTGCTAATAGTGAAAATTATCTTCACATTCTGACCAAGTAAAATTATAGAGCAAAGAAAGTTCTGCCATATATGCTCGTATAATCAAAGAAGTCAACGAAGTATCTGCAACCAAAACTTCCTTAGTTATTTTGGAAATCACTATCTTATTGAATGACTTTTCTAATGTGGCTCCAAAAAAATTACCCAGCGAGCTTCCACCAAATGCAAAATTCAGCATGCTTGATTTTGTGCCAAGTTCACAACTACCGATCTACCAACCTATCAAATGAATCCAAGTGGTCATGCAGAATTAAAAATGCAAGTGGATGAGCTGATATCCAAGGGTTTCATTCGGGAAAGTCTAATCCCAGGTGGTCCCTGCATTATTGACACCAAAGAAAGATGATGGATGATGTATGTGTATTAACAGTCATGTGATCAACAAGATCATTATTAAATATAGATTTTTAATTCGTCACCTTGATGATGTGCTAGATATGTTAGTTGGTTCTTGTATCTTTTCAAAAATTGATTTGAAAAATGGGTATTATCAAATATGCAAAAAGCTCAAAGATGAATGGAAGATAGCTTTCAAGACTAAAGATGACCTCTATGAATGACTTGTTATGTCTTTTGGCCTTTCCGACACTTCTAGCATATTTATGTGCTTTATGAATTAGGTACTACCACAATTATGAGGAAGTTATTTTGTTATTTACTTCGATGACATCTTAATTTATAGCAAAAGTAAAGAAGATCATCTTACCCATTTGCAATAAGTTATGAGATTTCTTCATAGAGAGTAGCTCTACATAAATTTAAAGAAATGCTTCTTTATGACTTCCTCTGTGGTATTCTTGGGTTTTGTGGTGTCATCTAGAGGATTAGAGACTGATCCAGATAAATTAAAAGTCATCCTAGAGTGGTCATTGCCTAGGACACTACAGGAAGTCAGAAGTTTTCATGCCCTAACAATATTTTATGGGCGTCTCATTAAAAATTTCAGCACTATTATAGCCTCTATAATTGATTGTATAAAGAAAAACCAATTTGTTTGGACTAGCACAACTTCATAAGTTTTTTAGGAATTGGTTGAGCCACCAATTCTATGACTACTTGAATTTTTGAACGGTTTTTGAAGTGGCATGTGATGCATCTAATGTTGGAACATCCTATTACATATTTTAGTAAGAAGTTGAATGAGGCTAAATAATTGTATTCCACTTAGGATAAAGAATTTTATATAGTAGTTTATGCTTTGCGTTATTGGCGACACTACCTCCTTCCACAAAAATTTGTTCTATATTCTGATCACCAAGCTCTTTAATACATCCTCCCAAACAAAAACGAAGTAATTGATATAGGGAATGAGTCTTTTTCTTGCAAGAATATACCTTCATAATCAAACACAAACCTGGTACTGAAAACAAAGCAACTGATGTAGGTGTATATATTCTTTCATCTATGACTGTACACATGATTTGAAATCTCGTACTGTGTCGAACAAAATGGTCGAAATGTATTTTTTTTTGTAAATCATCGAAACTCAATACCACTTGATATCAAGGCTTAAAATTTGAGACTGTGTCATAATTTTGATCTTTGACCTGAAAAATACTGTTCTAGTAATGTGTTGATGCTTTAGTGCATGGTGTTGATGGCAGATAAAGGTTCAAGGAGGAAGGAGATGATGCAAAGTAAGGAGATATTGTTTGTGCCTAGTGGTGTTGAGTTTTTGCTGA
>JBBUKS010000113.1:13835258-13849756 GCA_038050645.1 Hedychium gardnerianum
TTCGATCACATTGATGTAGTGATGGCTGGAGTGGTGAGTAGGAGTGACTTTACATTGCATATGCATTTGCACTTGCATGTGCATTATTATTGTGGATTTGTGTAAGTTTGGACGTTTGTTGACCTTGTATGGTGACTTGATACATTGGATGTGTTTTTGCTTGTTTGTAGATGATTTATGCTATTTTTATGACGCTCCTGAGTATTGAGTAGTACTGTTTCAGATTTTGTATTATTTTTCGATCACTATTTCACACATAGTGGATCAGACTTGTTTTAAGTAATTTCTATTATGACTGTACCTTTGATCAGGTTTGTACTTTCCTATTTGACACTGTATTTCTTAGTTCCTTATTTATATTAGTCATGAACCATACTCCTTTACCCGCTGAGTTACTTTGAACTCACCACCTATATGTTTATTTTCTTCAAGTAGTAGTTAAACACTACATGAGTCGCTGGAGATCCGGTCCGCCTGTCCCACAACACCTAGAGGGTGTTATCGTCTTCCGCTTCGTATTTTACCTTTTTATTTGGATTTATCAGTTGAGTTTTTCGTTCTCGCATTGTAATAAAATTATTTCTGATCATTGGATATCAGATTTGGTTTGGATTTGTCACTTTGGGCATTTTTCTATTTTGTGTGTGTAAGTCGGGTAGACTTACACTATTGTGGATGATTTTAAGCCGTGTTGGCTCGTATTGTATATCACTTCTCTTTTTGAGTGATTTTACATATTGTTGTTATTGTATAAGTTAGTTGTGGATATTACTACGTGGTGTGTGGTTATTGTTATCTGTTGTTGATTATGTAGCCAAAATATGTGATGGTTACAGGGAGGTGCTGCCCGTTTTTCAACGGATAAGTATACTCTCGGGGCGTGACATGTAAAAACTATTAGGTGGTTGTGACACAATTGTAAAAATTACTAGATAGTCGCTACTTAATTATAACTAAACCTTAAATCCTAAATCTCAAACTCTAAAATCTTGAACTCTAAATCTTAAACCCTGAACATTATTATATCAAAATATTTTATCAACTTGGTCAAAATTATTAAACTTCATCAAAATCATTTGAAAGTTGTCAAAATTATTTTTAAAAAGTTGTAAAAACTATTAAATAGATATTACACAATTATAGATAAACTCTAAATCTTAAATTCTAAACCCTAAAATCTTGAACCCTAAATCTTAAACACTATTATATCAAAATATTTTTTTATCAACTTGGTCAAAATTATTTAAAATTTATCAAAATTATTTAAAATTAATCCAAACCACTTTAAAATAAATATAGAAGTTACTAAGTAGTTGTTATGATACTACAATAATATTGTAGAAGTTACTATGCAACTTCTTTATAATTGTAATAGTTAGTCATAGCTACTATAATAACACTAAAAGTAAGAGTATTCTCAAAAAGTGGACATCATTTGACTTTTTTTTTGAAAAAGGAGTATCTTTTGACGATTTACATAATTTGGGATGTATTTTTTTATTTTTGCCAAAAATATTTTTTTTAGCAAAAGTCAAATGGGCGCTTTTTTTTATTATCAAAATCATCAAAAAGGACACCTCTCTTTCATTTATTATCAAAAGAGTATTCTATTCCATGTCAATACATTTTTTATTTCTGAAAATATATTTATTTTTTACGTTGTTATAACTACGAGATCATAGCTGCTACTCAATTATAGTAGTTATGATCCTGTAACTATTACTCAATTATAATAGTTATGATCCCGTAACTGCTACACAATTGTAGCAGTTACGATTTTATAACTGTTACAACTACATAGTTATAATAACTATGGAACTGTAGCTACTACACTACAATATTGATTGTATTAATCAAAAATAAAATACCAACTATGATTTGTAGCTATAACATAATGTTCACCAACGTTAACCAATGTTTGATTAAAGATCAAGTCCTCATATTACGATAGTTATGTAATTACTACATCACAATGTTATTAATATTAATAAGAGTTAAAGTGTTGCTATAATATAATATTGACTAGAAATAAAGTAATTATATTGTAACAACTATAAATAATAGCTGCTAAAACATAGTATTATTAGTGTTGATTATAATTAAAATGTCTATGTTGTTGTAGCTATAAAATCATAGTTGTTATAATTATGTAGTAGTTATTGGATCGTAACTACTATAATTATGTAATAGGTATGAATTCATAGATTCTATGAACTCGTAGTTGTTACGAACTCGTAGCTGCTATAACAATGCTAAAAGTAAAAGTAGTTTCGAAAAAAATATTGATGGAGGATGAGATGATGTTTTAATAATAAATAAAAAAGATGTCATGATGATTTAAATATAAGAGTGTTCTTTTATTTTTTTTCAAATATTTTCTATAAAATAAATGATAGTGTTAATTATTATTGCTTTAATAATCCAGATATCAGCAAGTGGCAGTTCACATAACAATCTAGTGATCCCAATAGTTTAAATATAAGAGATAAATTTCTTGCATTTTTGGAGTTTTGAACCCTGGGTGCACGAGAAATCTCAAGGTGTGTTTCATATCGTACCATAGTGTGCATTGATTTTTTTTAATAATTTAGATATTTTATTTTTATGATTAAATTAATTTTGAAAATAATTAATTTGATTTTATAAATTTTATAATTTTTTTTATCGGTGACTACTATATAAATCCGGAAGCGAAGGTGGTTAGGCTGATCGGGAAGCACAGTGTGAATTGATTTTTGAACCAACCAAAGTGAGATCCAATGGATTGAACGTTGCGACATCTGAAACCCGAATTCGCAGACGACTTCTCCTCGGATCTGAAATTCCTTACCCTCCTATCTGATTTACAAGTAGCAAGTTTAGCGCAGTTTGCAGCTTGACCCAGCCGATGGCGACGGTGTCGAGGAGAAGCGATATGACGAATGCCACATCAAGCATCACCATCCCCGTTTTGCTGTTGGGCTGTGGAGGCGTCGGCCGCCACCTTCTACACCACATCGTCGCCTGCCGCGACCTTCACTCCAAGATGGCATGTCTTCTCCAAACCGTCTTTTGCTCTCTTATTCCAATCCCTTGTAGATACGGCCCATCCATCGATGGAATTGGAATGCTATCGTGATTGGTCCCTTACCATCCAATTTCTAACATCGCCTCTCTCTCTCTACCTTCATCAGGGGTTGGTCCTACGAGTGGTGGGGGTTAGCGACAGTCGATCTTTGCTCTTGGTGGACGATGTTGCTACCATGGGCTTTGAAGATGCGTTATTGACCGAAATTTTCAGGCTAAAATCCTCTTCAGGTTCATCTTTTTCGGACCTTCATGATCTAGGTTCGTATCAATTTGCAATGTTCTTCTCCTTAACTCGTCATTCTGCAAACACACTTTTGGCTTTACAGTAAATAAATTTCTCTTGAACTAGGAAGAATGTGTAAGAATTACACTAACCAAATTGTCCATTTCTAACTCTGGTAAACCATCTGATACATGATCTCTGTGCCATTTCCAATGCCTTTGAAATGCTAGCTTTTGGACTTACCATTGACGATTGACTAATATTCCCTTGAGTAACACATCAGTAAATCATCGTATTTTCCTTATACCTGAACTATATCATTATTGGTGCTTGGATGTTGGATTTCAGGACGTTGTCAATTAGTCAAGGGTGCAGAAGTGACTACTAATATTATCAATGTTGCAGGTCTACTGGGAAAATCAACTGGTCAGTATAGCATCTGAGCTAATATATTGCATTTCCTGTTTTATATGATATGGATTTCTGTTGTCTGGTTAATCAATTTGGTTCTATATTTGAAGAGTTAATTAAAAATACAGCAATATATTGGAACATGCACCATCACCAGTTTACCAAAGTTGCTTATGTTGAATGCTTACTTCCTAAATTGCCACTGCCAACTCTATTTTTATTTATATCAAATTTATAATTCATTGGTGCAAACAGGTTTATCAGTTGTTGATTGTACTGCTAGTCCTGAGACAGTGCACATATTAAATAAGGTCATTGACTTTGGCTGTTGCATCATACTGGCAAATAAAAAACCACTTACTTGCACAATTGTAAGTTCAATTTTTGCATATTCTCGCAATTTCATCTCATCTCTTATAGATGATTCTCATCATGGCAAGTGGTACTTAATGTCAATGCATTATTTCAGGAGGATTATGACAAGCTAATTTCAAACATACGCCGTATTAGATTTGAATCAACTGTATGCCCCTTTTTCGTTTTAGATTATTCATTTTCAAAATGATATGAATTAAGTTTTGTCTTCAAATATATAATTTTTTATTGAATTGCTGAGGCTATTGCATTCTTTCCATAAGCATTGCACTTACTTGATCTATTCCCTCCTATTACTTAAGCAATGATGTCATTTCTGATTCTTACAATCTATTCTCTATTCTTTAGCCTTTTGAAGTTGAAACAAGCTATAATTTTGATTATTACTCTTTTGATAATTATCTACTGTTTTTCTATTTGGAACAGATTTACTCCTATTCCTTGGTCTTGTTGGAAAGACTTAGAATGAAAATTTTAAATGTAGAGTATTCCCTTGCATATTCTCTTATTGAAAAAGGGAATCAATGTGCCTGAATGTAGCTTGTTCGAACATAAAAATCTCAACCTTGAGATGTGTCATGAGTCTCCTCCATAAGGCTTCAACCCACTAACATGTGTGCAATAAAGTCCAACAAATTTCTTTTTGGAAACAAAGAAATTGCCAATATGATGAAGAATAGCCCACATTCACAACAAATGGATTTTTTTAATACAAATTAATACAAGGTCTAATAAAATTGTCTAGCATGATTAATGACAAATAAACTGTGTATATGTGAATAAAATTCTAATTCCAGTCAACTCTTTCATCCTTTAGTTCACTCAACCTCCTTCTAGTTGACTCTTCTGAACTTGGTCATTCATGACTATTTCCTCTAGATTGAAATCAATTATTTGGATTTCGACCGGTTCTTCTGGTGAATATGTCATCAGTCATTTGTACAGATCCATTAGGTGACTGATCCAATCGATTTATGATTGAATCTCCAGATGATGACTATGCTATTAGTAAATGTTAAGTTGTAACAGTCGACTCATTAGCTAATGATGGGCTTTTACACCGTTATCGGGTTTAAATTGACTCCAAGTGTCTCCAGTTGACTCATATTCTTTTCCACATGTTTTACAAAGATAAAGTCAATACAACCATTTTGGTCGGATTCGTACATTTCAATTGACTAAGGTTCTTCAATCGACTATCTCTGCCATCTAATCTACTCAAGTCAAAACAAAAACCATTTCAATTCTCAAGCAATGAGCGATCGGTTGACCGCATCATCAATATGGCTAACAAGTCGACTAAATAAACACATTACTCTACCTCAAGCAAACATGTCGGCTTCGACCTATACCACATGTCTGCTGTCAAGTTCACGCCTAAATAAAAGAATTCTACCCAAAATCCAAAATATAGTTCACTTCACTCGATCTCTTATCTCACATGTCTTCCAACCATGTTCTATCCCTCGAGTCATCTCAACAAGCCTCCAACTTAAGAGTCTTTCTCAATTTGGGTCCATTGAGCTAGGATCCCTTCAGACATGTAAGACAATCATCATCTATTCGGGACTTCATCTATCAATAGCTCAATTCTAAGATTTCACTAACCACACTTCTAGGACTTCACCGAGCTTACCTTCGTAACTTCACTTGCCAATATGGCCAAGCTACATACTAAATAGATGATAAACAAATCAAACCAATTAAACCAAACCAGTTCTATCTAACTTAAATTTATGCCACTAATTTTTAGCCAACAACATCAAAACCAACTCAACTCATGTATGATTGCATCAACAACCTCCACTTAAGTCAAGCTCTTGGAAGATGATTGTCTGCACAATCTTCTCGATTGCCCTAATATCAAAGAGGAGAAGAAAGAGAAGAGGAGGAAAGGGTAGAAGGGAGGGAAGTTATTTACCTTCTGAAACCCTAGTTTTCATCGTTCGCAAAGGATTGAGAACTCGCATTCGGGATCCACCAAGGAACAGGTGGAATCATACTTTTTGAATGTTGATTAGTGGGTTGAACCAAAAATTTTGTTCGTCGTGACTAGCACTAAACAATTTTTTAAACCATTGTTCGTACACCATGAAAGCATCAACTATGCTACATGAACCTCATGTACCATGTGCGAATCATATCCATGCTAGTGTATGAGGCACACAGATGTGTCTCCACCACTAATTCCAATTTCAGACATCCTTTCTATATAACAAGTCAAAATCCTATTAATATCTCTCTCTTTTTTTTCCAATTCCCTCATGTGGGACTGATCATAGCATGCTTCCTCTTTTTTTTTTTTCCTTTGTATAACATTTAGAAAATCTTTTAGAAAAATCTATTTTTGAAAATATTAAACATATTTTAGAAAAAATGGAAAGCGAATTGACATGAATAGCAAGTTAATTTTTTGTTTAAAATTTCTAGATATTTGATTTTTTCCCCTCTTTTTTTCATTCAAGTCATGATTCATTTTTGTTGCATAGCTATCTAAATCTTCCGTTTCCTTAGAATTTGCTCTAAAATATAAGATATATGCTACATTTTTTTCCCATTTTCAGGAAGCCAATCATGTACCGTCGTACCCATCAATCTTCTTTGACTTTTTGCATGAGGCGAATAGTTTTTTTGCTTGTTTTCCTGGGTTTCTTGTAGATTAAATCTCCAATCCTTGGCTCCATTTGTTTATATGCTCAAGTGCATTTTTGTAGGTTGGAGCAGGCCTTCCAATAATAGCTTCTATTACTCGTGTACTTGGATCTGGAGATCCCATCTATCATATCATTGGGAGTTTAAGTGGTATCTATTTAAAAAAAAAATCTCTTCAATTCTATAGACTGTTTTCAGACATTCTATTTTTCTCTCCATGAAATGTGCATAGGTACACTTGGTTATGTTATGAGTGAAATAGAGGACGGCAAGCTACTTAGTGAAGTTGTTTTAGCAGCTAAATCCCTTGGGTACACAGAACCAGGTATCAACTACAACCTGAGATTTTAGTTTGAACAGTAATATGTGACTGATGATTTTCATTGTCAGTTACACTTTGGATATCCATATTGGTCAGTGTGTGAGTGGGAATGTTCATTCATTTTTATGGATTTTTCTAATCCTTCTAAAACTTTACTTTGTAGGCTAATAAAACTAATTCATATTCACTTATAATTTGTCTTGAGTTCTTTTATTCTATGAAGAAATCCTACATTGGTAGGAACTCACTCTGACCACACACACCGTCTCCTCCAAGGGTATTTTGCCAAAAGACTTATCTCTTCCTCTAAAAAGATAGAGAGAATGCTCTTGTAACAATCTTGTAACAATCAGATTCCTATACTTCAGACCTTCTTATTCATACACCAGTTCTTTTTTATCAAACTCTTTGCTAACTTATCTACTAAAATCAATATAGACTTCCATTTTGGTTCTTTCCAGTTGTCCTAGTTGAATCAACAAATTTCTTTCCTTATTTAAAGAAACAATTATTGCCCTTCCCTTTTGCTCAACTTCAATAGTGGTTATTTAATATCAGTTCCTATTTATACCACGTTTTTTTATTTCACTAGTTACTTGGAAATTTTGTAGGATTTCTATGTTCAATTTGCTAGTATTTCAAAGTTGAATTTAGGACTTATGTTCAATAGTGGTTTGTTGATAGGCCACTCTCCTACTTTATTGGTGTCCAGCACTATAAGTGACACTTTATGTTTCATATTTACATTACCTAGTGGCCTTTGTGATTGACACAATCCAATTTATTTCCACGATATGGAGATCCTATATTATATTACATTAACTTGCCGTAATATAGTCTTGTTCTTATATGTTTAGTCTCTTTGTACATTATTCTTAATTTTCCTTTCTTGATTATCTGAAAAAATAAGTTGGCCATAACAATGTCTTCCCTTGCACCAACTTTAGTATTAATACATTGAAAAATAACTAAAACTTTATCTATGGGTGCTTCTTATATTTGGAAATTGTTATTGAGATTTACATATGTTTAAAATCTCATGCCGCATGGGCGGCACGAGCAGCATTAGCGGCATGGGTGGCACGGGTGAAATAAATCGTTCCGACTAGCATGGCGTTGACATTGGCACGCTCGACGGGCAGCAGCCGCGCGGAGGCTCTGCGGCCGCGCGGAGGCTCTACAGCCGCATGGACGCCTCGCGCGAAGCCCGGTGCCCGCGAGGCCCGGTGCCCGCGAGGCCCGGTGCCCGCGAGGCCCCAGTGCCCTTGAGGTCCCAGTGCTGTGGGGGTCAAAGTTTTTTTTTTCAATTAAATTTTTTGTTCCATTGAGTTTTTTTTTTTTTTCAATTTTAATTTTTTTATTGTTATATTTTTAATGGTTATTTCTCCCTCTTAATTCTTTCTCCTTCTTCCTCATATATATATATATATATATATTTTATTTCTTTCATCTTTAAACATATGAAAAAAATTCGTTTTAATTTTTTTTTCTTATTCCTTTCCTCCTTAAATATATAGGAAAAAATTTATTGATTAAAATAAATTAAATTAATTTAAACCTAATTGAATCCTAATCATTATGTCTATACTTCAGTTAATCCTAATTAATTATTATTCAAACTTAATTTTTAAAATATTAATTTAACCTTATAATAAGTATTTATAGTAATTAAATATTATAATAATATTTTTTAATTAATATATATTATATTTAAAAAGTATCGAAACGGTATTGGTACGACACAATATAATATCAAAATCATAGCATTTCGATCATAAACCAAAACTTCGATATGATTCGAAATTTTAAATCATGGATTTACATGCATTAATAGTGGTAGAATTCAAGGAGCAAAAATCAAAATGTGGTTGTCATCCCACGCTCATAACAAAAACATACCCATAGGACCAACATCATCTCTAAAGTATGAGTAAGGACATAATGTTGTCATGCCTTGAGGGTGTAATTTTCTCTAACCATGAGGTACCCATCAGAGGTACCCACTTGATGACAGGATGATAAAACGAACCACAAGCAGTATAGATACTAACTCAAGATAACAAAGAAATTCAGCAAATTTCATATATTTATTTATATATTTTCTCTGCAAAATATAACATAATCGTATAAAACAAAAGATTATATGAACTAAAGGAAAATATATTAAAATAAAACCAAACAAAGAATTAGTAGGTTGACATCTCTAAGCAACTCTATAAATTAGCTTAAATAAACTATGATATCAAAAAGATGTAAATTTGCTTAGTCGGTAATCACGAAAGATAAATATAAATTTAATCTTCATTAAAAGATAAATGAATCATCCATGTCCAAATTTTATATTATAACTTTGAACTTTTCATTTCATTTTTGTTCTTTGATGTATATTCATATAGATGTCTATACATTTTATCAACATTTTTTATACTTTTTCTTACTATTGTTAATCTAAATTATTATCATCTTTTATCATAAATTAAGATAGTTTGCAATTATAATTATTTAATCACTATGTATAAATATCATCAATGATATATTATAAATCAACTATTAGTAAATCCACTAAAATGTAAATCAATAGAGTCAGTGTCATTAGTGTGATAACGTCATTTGACGTATGGACTAAAATCCCTCATTGGTAATATACAATAATATAGAGCCCTTGCGCAAATAAATATTGACTGCGCATGATCCCTCGCTACCACACCCTCTTGTGAGTAGTCAGGTTCTCTGGTATTAAGGTTAGACTGAGAGTCTTCACATTTTAGTATTTCTTTTCTTTATTTAACATCTTTGTTATTTTACTTTAATTATTTTTACTACCGTTAATCTCTTCTGAAAAAAAATATGATAAACCCAGCTAGCCCTGGGTGACTGGCCCGACCTTGAAATTTTCCCACGGGCCACCAAGATAAATTGGGAAGTACTCGTGTCGGGCAGCCTAGAAGCCCAACATCCCTTGGTTGTGCACCCCATTTGGAGAAAAAATCCCTGCAAATGCACCATAGCTGGGGATCGAACCGCGGGTGTCTGGGTGACAACCTGAGCGCTCTGTCGCTGCATCGTAGCCCCGGGGGCACTGTTAATCTATTCTGGGTTTACATCTTAGTGGAATGACTAGCCTAAATCAACTTTTTAGTATAAACGATTCTACTTGATTATATATGAGCATAGGGTCTGCAAATAAGAGCATATGTATATCATTAAGTAGTATAAAAGGTCATACAAATTTAATGACAAATATTAACTTATGAGCAATTTAGAGCATCCATTTTAATTTTTAAAATAAGTTTTTCCATGTTAATTCCTATATGTAACCTACATATGGACATGAAAGATTTTTTTTTTTATCCCCAATGGTTTAATTATTTTAAAATTTATTTCACTATTTTTAAATATTATTTTAATTTTCTTTCATAGATGAAACATGAAGAAAGATAATAGCTACATGCTGCCATTTTCTTTCATAGGTAAAACAAGAAATATTTTTAAAATATATATTTTTAAAATATCACCCATTGCTAACTCCAACATTCTTTGTCTACCATTAACTTTTCTATTGACTTTGAGCAATCAATAATCTTTGTCTAATAGTTCATACTAACTCAGCATCCTGTTGAATACAACAGTTGATGCTCTCCAACCTGCCTCCATAAGATGGGAAATCTACATGCTGCCATAGAGTATCTCAAAAGGTTCCTATTGAATAGCAAAATAATAGCTATTATTATAGGAATGCAGGTGGTCCTCCTAAATGACATCAAAATTTAATACATACGCACGTAAAAGATCTAGTCAAGTGTGGATAGTGCACTCTAACCGGCTATCCATTTGAGGATGAAAAACATTGCTAAGGTAGAGCTCAGTACCCAAAGCTTTTTGGAAACTCTACCTGAACCTTGAAGTGAAACGTGGGTCTCAGTTAGAAATGATACTAAGGGGAATAACATAGAGTCTAGTAATATTATTGCAATACAACTCCGTTAGACCATTCAAAGAGCCCATCCTCCAGGTCAATTGGAAATGAGCTGATTTAGTCAATCGATCAACGACTATCTAAGTTGAATCATGTCCTTTTCGAGTCTTCGATAATCTTGTGACAAAGTCTATAGTAACTAACATGTCCGGCTTCCATTCTTAATCTGTTGTAAACTAGACAACTAAATTACAGTCTGCAATGTCTCTTTTCATACATTTCCACCAATATAATCACTTCATATTTTGATATATTCGGGTACCACCATGATGAACCATGAATCTCAATCAATGTGCTTCTGAAGGTGTTCTTCCCTAATAGGGTGTGCCTTCGGAATGCAGAACCTACATCATAACTGAAGAGATCCATCCACAACATGAGAAACTGTGGCTTTGGGCTTAATTCCAGCTCACTAGCTACTAATATGAGATATTGGTTTTTCATATGATTTTCCTTAATCTGTTGACTAGTAGGGACTCTACAATCAAGAATATCAGTATACCACATTGTGTCTGCTGCACTTCAACTAGATCTAATTCCGAAAATTATTTGGCTAACTCGATTTTCTGCTCAGTGCATTGCTACTAAATTAGCTTTCATAATGTGATAGTTGATGGTACAATCGTAGTCTTTTAGAAACTCCATCCATTTTCTATATCTAAGGTTTAATTCTTTTTATGGAAATAGATAAATATCTCAAAGGTAACTCCGTACAAATAGTACCTCATAATAAGTACTAATAAGGAATCTCCTAGACATCTAGATTCACATGTATATTGCAAGTCTCTATGTAAATTGAAGCATTCATTTATAATCTCGAGCTGCCATATGCGGAAAAAATTCAATAAGTTGGCTAAATTCTGCATTATACTTCTTCATACTTAATGCTGCGGTTGGACTCTTAATAGGTTTCGACTAGAAGAGCTAATATCCTCGCTATCTCGGCTGCTTCGGTACTGCACGTCAACATTAGTTAGAGGGCACCGACGTGACCCCTCATGCGCTTAAGTCAGCTTCGATCCGAGGAGAGTGGAAGAGAATAGAAATGCGCGTGCGTAGAGAGTATACTTGTTTCCTGTGTCTACCTATCCTTTTATACCCCTAGCCTTCTGGGCATTGACATGAGCAGCTAAGTTAGCTTCCTCTCGGCTAGTCTCGTCTTGTAGGGCTTTGTCGATTAGCGAAGGCAACATCGTTAGCTCGTATGCCTGTCACCCACCAATTGCTGATATAAGGTCTTGTTGACCGTCACCTAGTAGTGCCCAATGGCGGTTATTAGCAATCTCCACTCTATCGGCTATGCTTGTCGGAGATTGTCGGAGAGGATTAAGGATTTTCATTTCGGAGTGGTTGTCTAGCATGCGAGGATGTTCTCGGTCAGGATGTTCCCGGTCGGGGATGTTCCCATGGCTTGGTGCGGGGAAGTTTTCGATCGGATGTTCCTATGACGTGTACTGGTTGACAGGGATGTTCCCAATCAGGGATGTTCCTATGGCATGTACCAGAGTGTGGGATGTTCTCAATAAGGGATGTTCCCATGGCGTATATTGGAGTGTTGGGATATTCCCGGTCAAGGATGTTCCTGTAGCGTGCATTTGGATGTTCCCGGTCACGGATGTTCCTGGTCACGGATCTTCCCATGACGTGTATTGGAGCATAGGGTGTTCGCTGTTGGGATGTCCCATGGCATGTACTAGAATGCAGGGGTGTTCCCATGACGTGCATTTGAGCGTATGTGTTCTCGGTTGAAGATGTCCCTATGGCATGTACTGGAGTACGGGATTGCAGGGTCCTATGATGTGTACTATAGCACGGGGGTGTTCCCGAATGGGATTATCCCCATGGTGTGTACTAGAGCATGGTGTTTCGGCTCTGTGCCTGGCGTGTATGGGATGACGGGGATGTTCCTAGTCAGAGATGCTCCTGTGGCGTGTACCAGAGTGTGAGATGTTCTAAATCAGGGATGTTCCGATTGACGTATACTGAAGTGTTGGGATATTCCCGATTAGGGATGTTCGCGTAGCGTGCATTTGGATGTTCCCAGTCACGAATGTTCCCATGACGTGTATTGGAGCGCAGGGTGTTCTCGGTTGGGATGTCCCATGGCATGTACTTGAATGCAGGGGTGTTCCCGGTCAGGATGTTCCCATGACGTGCATTTGAGCGCATGTGTTCTCGGTTGAGGATGTCCATATGGCATGTACTAGAGTACGGGATGTTCTCATGGCATGTACGGGATTATTGGGTTCTATGATGTGTACTGTAGCGCGGGAGTGTTCCCGATTGGGGTTTTCCCCATGGTGTGTACTAGAGCATGGGTTTTCACGGTCGGGGATGTCCCCAAGTGTGTTATGGCTTTGTGCCCCCTAAGCTGGCCTAGAATATCCCCAATATATCACATGTTCCCTTACCTTGTCAAGTTGTAGAAGAGTAGTTAACAAGTCCCGACTGCAAGGAACTGACCCACAATGGTTGTTTGGTGTGGGCGGGACACGTGTCTTCCACAACCGCCGTTGCAGTTGCCTTTTTGGGGAGCGCATGACCATTGGTGGGTTGGTTGCAGTGCCATTCTCGGGTGCAGCAATTGAGGTGTCAACCTAAGACGAATTAATGCATTCGAGTAGGACAGATGTCACTCTCGCTAAGCGGCTGCATCGTGTTCCGTTTGATAACACTCCCAATGCGCAAGTGAATTCCATTGGTCCGATGATTGACATTTGAGCAGTCGCATGCCCTTCTAGCTCACCACTATAAAAGGGGTACTAGGGAGAAGTGCGGACCCCCCTCTTACTTCTACACTTTGGCTGCTATGCGTATTCTCGCCGCCCTACTTGTTGCATTGCTAGCTCAAAGATCTTTCCATGTATGTGCCGCCTTTATTTCTTTACTATTTGTAATGCCGCATAAAAGCAAGTCTCCCCTTTCCAACACTACTACTGCCCTCGAGAAGCTAGTCGCGAACCCATGGTTTGAGTCATCCCTCTCTTGGGTCGACCCCACTGATCATGGTTTAAAATGCAGAGCCATTCCATCTGAAACTCACGGTTTTTACCATTCCGACGTGGGACCGACACCCCACCGACACATCACGCACGTGAGAATTTCGCATGCGCCATCGCGTGCGTCGAGTTGTGACACAGTACGTGACAGAAGGAATCAATTTGATTCCTTCTGTAGATCACGAGATTAGATTAATCATGAAAAAAAAGAGATATAAACGATGAATACTTACCTGGAAGCATCAAAGCAACCGAGAGATTAGGTCAGAAGGCAATCAGCAAGGACAATCGACGAAAGTTCAGTAGCGGCGACGAGGCAGCGACCACACTTCTTCGGATAGTTAGATACCATAATAATTTCAATTAGAAGTAGAAAAGAGATGCTGGCAGCGGTTGGAATCGCGAGTAGAGGGGTGGGCGGCGAAGTTCGAATCAAGGAATCGGAATCGCGATTCCCGTGAGAAGTGAATA
>JBBUKS010000113.1:13849856-13875863 GCA_038050645.1 Hedychium gardnerianum
AACAAGATAAAATTTATTTAAATATAGATGATGATATAGTAGGGGATAGAGCTCAATGACGTAAAAGGATCCATATAGCTGACCCCACATAGTGGGATAAGGCTCGGTTGTTGTTGTTGTTGTATTCCGGTTTGATTATTATTATTATTTATTTTAAATAAAAATCAGTATTTATTAAATATTCCTCACCTTTAAGGTAGAATGATTGGTGAAGTTAGCAAGCTACTCTATAAGATGAGTATATTATTTTAGACCTTGGAGTTAGTCTAAGCACCATATGGTATCATATTGCCATAATAAAGAAAGATTGTTGATTATTGAGAGTAAGCAAAGATTTGATACCCTCTTTGCAATTTTAGATCATGTAGAAAATAGATATCAGGCACCCCTCTTCAAAATCGAAGATTAAGTAGGGAAAACAAAGATTAGTCCACCTCCTTTAATAGTGCAGCGGACACTTAGAATCGTTAGAGGGGGACGTGATGAATAGCGAACCTGCAATTAAAAAATATTTTCTCTCTTGCTAATTACTTAGCTAGGCCATACACACACTAGAAAAATAAAGCATAAAGAGGATACAAATTTTTTCGCAACTCCCTAGGGATGCTACATCCAAGGCCTATGCACATAATACTATCCACTAATTTTTTCCTTTTCGGTAAGGTGTCAGAGGTGAAGAAACTTCTTATACAATGGTTGAGTACAATAGAGATTAGTAGAGGCTTGTACAGAAAATAGAACAATTAATTTTTGAGTGTGGTTACTGTTCTTTGAGCCTCAAGCCTCCTTTTATAGTTTTTGGTCTCCAACCATTGAGTTGTGTTGAGTGTTGATGTGTCACTGCTCCGGTCTCCCGGAAACTCTTTCGATCGCCCAGAAGCCCTTCTGGTCGCCTTGGCCTTACTGAGTTAGTCGTCGTCCTCATCCATGAACAAGTTACCCTTTATTCGATCTTATTGACTTGACACCCTTCCGGTCGCCCGAACCACCTCAAGTCACTCGGACACATGATCAGGCCAGATCTCTAACCGACTCGCTCGGATCTGTGCTTCATATGTGTTTCCGGTCTCCCTAATGTCCTTCTAGTTGCCCAGACCTATTCAACATATAAGTACACAGTGCATAGGTCGCTTGGATCCATTCCGGTTGCCTAAAGTTCCTGTCTCATGAAACCCAATTCTAGTCGCTCGAAACTCTAACTTAATCCACTACGACTAAGTTCGTGTAGGTTGAGTGTTTCTACTCTTGTTTGTCCCAAGTACAACTCACTAACTCAGCTCACCAACTTGCCTAACATTCTTCCTCCTTATTTCTCTTCCCTCGGATGCACCGAGCTCCTCATCTCACTCCCCGTACATCCTTCTCGCTCCACTAAAGTACTGTTACTCTAAGTTTTTCGTTCCTCGGATGCACCAAGTCGGCTCCCTTCCCGTATCATCCTTCTTGCATGCTTGTATCTCCCGCCCCAAGTCTTGCTATCTCCGATATTCCTCGTCCTTTCCAGTCCCTCCGATGCCCTATACCATTCTTCACCGTACTCCATCGGGGTTTAAGTCTTCGAGTACCTGTGTTTTTCCTAAGTCCCTGCATACTTAGAAATACATATTAGAAACATAACAAGGCATAACTTAAGTTACTTGACCAAATATCAAAACTACCGTGGTCCACACCATTTGGCGTTCCGGCGATCTCTCCCTTAATCATTCGGGGTACTAACATCCTTGACCTAAGGTTAGATTCCCTTTTCGTTAGAGTTGCTGCAAATTATGAAGTGCAATAGTCTCTAGGAAAGTGAACTTCCATGAATTGACAAAAGGTATTCCTTGTAATGTATTGAACATTTGAGTATGAGTTTATTAGAAGTTGCCATCATTCATTATTTCTAAGAATCTGTTTTCTGATTGCTTCAAATCATTTTTTCCTTGCTAAAACAATGATGGATTATCTCCCTTCAATCAATTGTATGTTTAGTACTGTAAATTTGATTGAAAAAATTAGTCTTTCTTTCTCTTCATGGCTTTATCATGTGCCGTTTTATATTCTTCAACCCTAGAAATATTATTCTTTATCATACCCTTCTAGTTGAGATCTTAGAGTGCTACTATGCCAATTGGTTGTTGTCATTACGTGTTGCTTGGGGCTTAGTCAATGTTTTGAAAATCTAAAGAAGAATCTCCTCTATCATACCAACAAGTCTGTTGTTTACAATTGTACGATTTTTTAAATTTAGAGTGGATCTTTTCTGTTATTTAGTGGTTTTAGAACAGCCAGTTATGAGGGAAACTATACCACTTGGTTATTGCTTTCCAGTATAATCAGTTGTACTAGCCAGTCCACTGATAGCAGTAGTATCTACGGAAGTCAATATGCCCTTTTAGTAAGTTGGTTGGGCATGAGATTGTAAGAAACTGATCTTTTCTTTATGCTCGTCATGTTTGGTTATTTAATTTTTTTTTTCTGAGAGTTACTTCGTACATTCCAAACAGATCCTCGTGATGACCTTAGCGGGATGGATGTTGCTAGAAAGGTTTGACTTCGACATGACCATGTTTTGGTTCTTACTCTTCTTGTGTTTTTACTAAATGTTTCCTTATTGGCAGCATAAACATCTCCATAGCAGTTTATTCTCTAAGACATTCTTCTGTTAAATCCCTTTTTAAGAAAGCTCACCTGTATTTGAATTAATTGCCTGCCTATAGCTTAAGACTTTTGGCTTACTACTATAAAAAGTCAGTGACAATGGAATTGTTTGTGGAATTTGTGAATTTTATCTGATGTGACAGTAGTTAACTTTTGCTTTATTGTTTTGAGTGAAACAAGAATCTCAATTTTCACCTTGCTTCTGATCTTAAACTCATCCCTGTAATAGGATATTAATATTTAAAGTTGAACTTGTTTGGATATTGTTTTCACCATAGGTTAATAGATGATGGTTGGCATGGTTGTGAAACAGGCACTAATACTTGCTCGACTTCTTGGATGGAGAATTGACATGGATGACATACAGGTTTCTCTTGTGCTAAAACTGGAAATTTGCCATATTAATGATGGTAATAATTGGTACTCGCTCGCAAAGGCAATGGCTTTTTCTTCCCTTTTTAATAATATGCAGGTGGAAAGTTTGTATCCGAAGGAACTTGGGCCAAATTCAATGTCCACAGAGGATTTCCTTAGAACTGGCATTCTTTCACTCGATAGAGGTATTCAAGAAAGAGCTAATGCAGCTTCATCCAGGAGTAAAGTCCTTCGATATGCTTGCATTATTAAAGGGTCAAGGTAAGTTTTGTCACAGTATTAACACTTCCAATCTGCTTGCTTATTCTTCTTCCATAGATAGGTCATTTAAGATCCTGATCCATGTCAACTTTATGTCATCATTAGGCTGTTTAATGCAACACTACAAGGAACAGAACTCACGAATTGAAAAATCAAACTCATGAAGAGAATTCAAAAGATATTAGAAGGATAACATAGAAAGAGAGATTGAGGTCTCTTTTAAAGTTTCCATCCTTGACCAATTGTAAAAAATAGTCTTATTCCAAAATTAACTTAGTTAAACTTGGAAATAAGTAGTCTCTGAATAAGTTATTCCAAAACAATAATTTAAATTACCCAATTTACTATGATTAACATGATAGAATTGGAAAAATTATTAAGGTTATTTCCTTAGTAGTTCTTGTTGGGACCAAATGTGTACAACCAATACGCTAAAATAAATTCTTTCTACTCTTGCCACAATAATAGCAAGGTCACACTATATATTATGCAGCGAAATAAACACATAAGAACACAAAGCATACCAATCGCTAACAAGGATATAATGTAGTTGAGAACCCTCATTCCTATTGCAAACCTATGACTCATCAGTGAATCACTCCCGGAAAGACCACTATCTTTCTACTTCACGAATAACCTCCAAAGATGGAGAAACCTCTTACATACAAGTATTACAAGTGAATTAAGAGGAAGGGTAAGAGTACAAGGAAAGGTTCAATAAGATCTGGTCGGTATTTTTCTAGCATTTAAAACATCCACTTTGCCCCCTTTATGTAGCCTTCATACCTCTTCAATCTTCACTTGCTGTTCATTGATGTGTTGATAATTGATGTGAGATGTCTGCAAGTGCACATAATGTCATCAAGTAATAAAAAGATCGAATCCATAGAGATTGATAACTAAGTACTAATATACTAAACAAAAGCAATTGTCTAGACTAATTGAGGGTGTTGAGTTGGTTGAAAGCAGAGAAAATTGGAAGAGAGAAATCAAAGGGCTGAAAGAATTGTGCTAGGTGAGAGAAAGAAGGAAAGAGAGTGATCCGAGAGAATTTGATGGGGAAAACGATTCTAGGACTTTGGTTTTACCACAATGATTGTAAACACGTAATTTATGTTTTATTTTCTATTCCTGAATGGTTGTTTATGCAGGTAGACTATCTTAGGGTATCCGATGTGAACTATTGGAACTACACCGGTGTATCCGTTCCAATTAGTTGTCTACTTTCATAACGACAGAGCTGAGGTATTGCTTTCTTAAGGAGATTTCTGTCACATGATCTCATAACCCCTCGAGTTGCTTTCTCTTACTATGTGACGATGAATTGGAACAAATCCATTAAGATCTGTGATAGCCTATCGCTCCTCGTGGCATACCGATCTAATTTTGTAGGCGATTCTCCACGTCTCAGGTTTCTCTTTCTCCCTCTAATTTCAACTTGAGGAGAATAAGGTTTCCTATTTAAATCTTTTCTCTCTTCTCTTCCTTTGACATATATCAAAAAGATGCACCAATAATTTCTCTATGATTGGTCTCATGCATTTATAATGGTCTTTAACTTGTATTCATAATCCTACAATGAACTATAACATTGATACCAAGTTCTTCGGATATCCCCATGATGAAAGTTCCAATTTTAAACTTTATGCTTCAGTCGACTCTTTATATAGTCCAATTGATTATAAACAAACCCAATTGACTATCTACCTAGACCAGTAGATTGAAAATCAAATTGGTCAACTAATACATAACACAATCGACTTTGCACTTGAAACGCTCAGTTGTTCCAATTTTTTAAATGCATTAGAAATTCTACAAACATCAAAAAAATCTCAAATTTTACGGAGGTTTGTTTTACCAATATCTAAAGGGTAGCTCGGTGCACGAAACTCCTGCCAATGCGGGGTTCTAAGAAAGGATCGGACCACATTGGGTCTTTTGTATGCGGCATTATCCTATATTGCAAGAGACCCGAACCTGTGACCACTAGGTCACACGGCAACAACTTTACGTTGCATTAAGGCTCCCCTTCCAAACCATCACAAAATGATTGTATCTAGCAAACTCAAATTGAATTGCTCTCATTACATTAGTTTATTTGACATCAAATATAATTGAACACCATTTCATGCTGCTTAAACATATCTCCAATGTTCCCTTACATGAAACTATCTCTAATATTCCAATGTTCCTAGGATTGAGTTCCTACTGATTCTAAACCCATTGTTACACTATAGAACCCTTTAGTTACCCAGACATGCCTTCCTTGAGATCCAATGATCGTGACTCCCAAAGGGCTTATAAGACTCTCATTAGAGCTATCATTTCTAGTCACCTTTCTAAGTCTCAATACCTTCCTGGTATTTCTCAACCTAGATAGTTCACCTATACCATAGTCAAATGCTACTTTAGCATATGACGGTACTTTCTAGGTGATGAGGATCGGTATCCCCCCAATTGATCATGCTTCTCTTCAACCTTTGGCTTCCTAATATCACTTCTAAATTTTTAGGTCCATTTGTGAATTTCTCTAGGGTTTTTGCCAAATTTTCATGTTTTTCCTTGATTTTCCAATTTAGTTTCCTCAACCTAGATATGTGATGTCTTCTTTGGACATCTAGGCATATGCCTATCTCTTTAGGTTGCTTTCCTAGATTCTTATCTACTTTCCTATCCTTAGGCCAAGTAGAAACATCGTGAAATCTACTCCTAGACCTATCTTGATATTTGAAGCCATAAAATGCATATGTAAATGAAATTATTAATTAACACTATGCATGGAAGAATTAATATTTGAATTAACATCAAATTATGAGACAATGCCTTCTTCTTTACCTTTGGAGCTTTCAACTTTTTTTATTCTCTTCTTGGCTTTTTTTTCCTCACTATCTTCCTCCTTGGGCATTGTGTGTGATAGTGACCCCTCTCTCTCTCCAAGTGAAGCAAATGTGGGCTTTTCTTTTCTCTTCTTTTTCCTACAATTTAGGTCATAAATTTATCAAGTTTAGGGATTACCTTCTTTACTTCATTTTTGGTAAGTGGACACTTGTTTTTATAGTGTCCCTTTGTGTTGCATCCAAAACAGACAATGTGCTCCTTTGATTTGGTTGGGATGGTTACACTTGAGGATTGAGCTTCTAAGATTTCTTCCTTTATAGACCTGGACTCTTACTCCTTGAAGAGGTGGATGGTTCCCCACTCAACTAATCCAATGAAGAGGGTCTAATATCTACCATGGCTTCCTCAATGGTTGGAACATAAATTCCCTCCTCTTCCTTATCTTGTGAAAATTTGGATTTTTTTCATTGGTCTCTTCCACAACCTCTTTAATGTTATCTTGTACTTGAGTTTTCTCCTCTCGCATGAGATTCTTATGAAATTTGACCACCTTTTCCAAAACCTCCTTGACATGTATTCCCTTATCTTTCTCAAAACATGATTAGGTAAAATCGAAATTTTTGATGTTATACCTTTCTTATTACTTTCACCAATTTTGACATATTGCTCCATCCCCTTCTTTTTGAGGGTTCTTCCCTTTTTGTCTTTTGGAATCTTAAACCCCAACTTTATAGTGAGAATCATTCCAAAAATAGTTCTGAACCAAGCTTCCAACCTTTTCCAGAAATAGAAATCTTCGTCATGTGGTAAAACTTCATACACCATCTTGGCCAACTCTTCATTGCTTGGTTGACGGTTAATCCTTTAGGGTGATTGGGTTATGATACCATTTTTTGGGACCAAATGTGTACGAATTACTGGTATGCTAGAGGGTGTGAATAGAGATTATACATGCAAATTAATTCTTTCTACTCTTTTATAACACTAGCAAGGTCACACAACATAAGCTATGTAGTGGAAATAAAAATATAGGAATTGCAAATTCAATGGATATCAATCTCTAACAAGGGATGTAATGTGGTTTGGAACCCTTGTTCCTATGCCACGGCCTATTACTCGTCATTGACTCACTCTTTGAAAGTCCACTATCTTTCTCCTCCAGAGATAACCTCAAGAGATTGATAAACCTCTCAAACATGCAAGTATTATAAGAGAATCAAGAGGAGGCTAATAGTATAATGGAGGGGTCACTAAGATCTAGTCAATTTATATTTTGTCGACATTCAAACATCCACCTTCTTCCGCTTTATATAACCTTCATCCCCTTTCTATTTTCACTTGTTATTTAGTTAATTTGTCAATAAATGGATTAAATCCACCCATCAGTTGTCTGGTTCCTCTAATCGCTTTAGCCCGAGTCTTCCAACAGCTACTTAAGTCGATTAGATTCCACTATTAGTCAAGTGGATTGTAGCTCTTTGGTCATCCGACCGTTGCACTGCATCTTAGTTAGATCAATGGTTCCTTCCGACTTTTCTATTGTAGCATCAACCAATTTAAATTCTTCATTAGTCGACTATTCAATCAACTTGGCCTCGAACAAAAATATACTTTTCGTTTGCTAATCAGTCTGAGTCGACTCCATAGTTGATTCAGTTTTCCAGTCGATTGGATTCAACTCCAATGTGTCCAGTCGATTGGAACACCGACTCTAATCATTCTAATAAACAGCTTCCGCTTAAGTTGAATAGTACCCTCTCCCAAGAGTATAAGACTAAAGTTTATCTTTGGCAATTGAGTTCTCAACCATCTCAGTGCTTCTCATCATGTAGTCCCTTAGTTGCCTCATACAACCTTCTCAGATCTCCATAAACTTCCATATTATTGAGTGTGTTGCCATAGCCACACCAGGCCACCATGTATACTACTCCATCTCGTCGAGTCACGAGCTCTCTAAGCTGACAGTCTTTGCACAACTTAAACACACATTTCAAATATAACATATAAGGTTTAACCTAAACCCTTTGCACAAATATCAAAATCTAAAGTTGGACATGACCGCTTAAGACATGATTGTAGCAACAGTTCGCTCTACTTTAATATAAATTTATTATTGTTATTTCATATTACACTCCTAAGGGTTTTATATTTACTATTAAATTATTTTTTATTTATAATTAGATTTTCATCACCCTCAAGATAGTTTAAAAATATTAGAAACACTATCTTGGTAAAGGTATATTCAAATTTAGGGCCTTGCCAAGGCTTAGTAGACTGCAAATCTGCTAATTGTTGGAAGTAATAAAAGAAGATATTTGAATTGTACTTTTTCTTGGAGGAAGTGACAATTGATTTCACCATATGTTTCTTCTCTCATTAAGATAGGATTGAAAGTAATGTAGTAGCTTGATTATTAGAAAACATTCATTGGTCACTTGGAATATTAACCAACATAGTTTGAGCCAGGTAAGCTTACATGTAGCAAGAGCTATAACTTTGCACTTCACCTTTGCACTAGCTCTAGTCACTATATTGTGCTTCTTGCGTTTTTGAGATATCAGGTTGCCTCCAATAATTTATAAGGTGGAAGTAAATAGAGAGCATCATGACAAACTAAAGAAGACTTTATTAGGTAGTATGACATTATCCCAAAATTAAAGAGGAACTCCCATATGAAGTAATAATGTATGAGTAAGAGAAGGCCTTCTTCTTTCCTTATAAAATGGCTGATCAGAAAAGAGAAAGCAAGCTCTGGGAATAAGCTCTAGAATCTAGGAACTGAAATAAGAATCCTGCTGTATCAAAAACAGAAAGCTGCATGGAAGAAGAGAAACTCAAGATTGAGTAGGAATCTGGGAAGAAATTAAGCAGAAATAAGAGTGGTATCCTGAAGAAGTAGCACGGATCTGGAATCACACAAATCTAAGGAAGCCTATGAAGGAGAGCCCGACTCTTGATGCTAGAAATCCCAAAGAAGCAGGAGGTAGTTTAGATAGCAGGTCTTACTCATGAGGAAGGAAATCACATGAAGGCCTCTCACGATGACTGCTTGTAGAGGAATGAGAACATGCAAGAAGAAATCACGAGGGGAATTGCAACCATAATGGCTCTGATACCATGATAGAGTGAAGAATTATTAGTGCTCTTTTCCAATGTAGTCCCTCTACCTTAATATTGTTTATCATTATTGTCAGTTTACATTTATACCCTTAATTTTTGTATAATTATAAGTTCTTTACTATAGGCAATGAGTCCATAACATAACTAAAATACACCCACAATTTTTATAACTTATAAAACTAAGACCTCCATAATTCTCCCCTACAAAGGGTAACTTGATTACATGTGACTTATTAGCATCTTCAATTTGGGTCTTCTATTCAATGAGTAATATATTGGTGTACAATCATTTCTGTAGTGACTCTCAAAGAACAAAATTTAGCATCAAGATTTTCTACGATCATCCTTTTCAATGATAAAGAAATACTTGTATCTTTATGCTTGTTTGGATCTGTTAGGAATTTAACTTTGGCTTTGTTCACTCTGATTTTCTTTGGTGTCTGAGCAAGGAATTTTTGACATGGAGAATGCTCAGGCAGAAACACTCTTTGTTGCTCTATTATAATCATAGGTTTGAAAATGATAGCACTGAAGAATAATAGAGAGTGGGCCTCAAGATGGAAGGAGTATAACTTGTGATAAAGTTAACATGAAAAGATGCAGACCAAATGTCTCTTAGTAAGATAGAAAATTCTTAGTAAGTTGACAAATCAATAATTCTAAATTGTGATAGATATATTATAAAATTAAGTGTTGCATAAAAGTGAAAGTTAGTGATAGATTTGTTAAAACCTTAATTCTTTGTGATAGATTTAGTAATTAACACAAATAAATTTATTATCATTGCAGGTGTCAGGTTGGTCTTCAAGAGCTTCCAAAAGATTCTCCATTGGGAAGATTGAGAGGAAGTGACAATGTGGTATGTTTCCTTATGTATGTGTAAATACTTAGTTTATGATTTGCTCATTGTATTTTAATCTATGTCAATGACAGAATGATAGAGGACCTGAAAAGGTTTAACAAAATATAGCATCTACCATAAGATATTGAAATGGACCTAAGATTTTGGAAATATTATGTTAATTTAAAATTTTTTAAAACAGTTCAAAATCAGGAAACAGTGGTTGGAGCCATAGGTAGGTAGGTACTTTCCAATAGATTGCTGAACTTGTGAAAAAGTGTTTATGACATGTTATAGAGAAGAGTTAAGGATGAAACTTCATATGTGCTGTGGTTGCTATATTATCATCATTGGTATCAAACTGAGTTTACCCCGACTCTTTGAGGTGGGTTACATAAATCATACCTCTCCATTAAACCACATGCAAGGGAATATAATTAATATCTGAATCAACTAGTTCATTATTATTACATTTAATAGAGTTTTCTTTAGTGTCTCCCTTTGCCCTCTCCGTTATTATTTCAAATTTTTTCAGTGAATTTTTAATCCAAGTAGTTATTTAATATAGGCACTAACATGCAAAGAAATTTTAGACAAACATGAAGTGGAATATTAAGAAGATCATTCTCATTCTAAAAGCTTGAAATTTCATGTGCCATGATACATGCAGTGATGAGTACATTAATTTTTTTACTTTAACTTGGGGACATGATTCTTGTTAATGGTATTATAGATATGAATGGTGGATATCTTCATTATTAGGTATTCTAAGTTTGAGTTTAGATTGGGCCTTATAAATACTATTCCAAAATTTTCCAAGGACAACCTGATTGCATTTAGGTTGAAATCGATAAATTGAATTGGGAAGTACTATTAAATTAAAATTCGGATTATATCTCTAAGGCTATGGTAGAACTGTCCATCTGGTAGCCTTGATTTTACCAAAGATGATGAAAACGTGAACTCAACCACCATTTATGCATTGGAGCATTGTATCCTATTTTGTGTTGAAGCAATTTACAAGGTGCATCCTGAAACATGTGAAATTAAAGGGAATCACTTGAATGCTACTTTGGGTACGTGTGAAGAAATGATTCAAAAGGATCGTGTTTCCTAGAGAATCAAGAGTGGCTATGATAATGCATCTAATCATCTCTTTGCATCAGTATACAATTTCAATTCTCCCATTTTAATATGGTTTTAGAGCCTCTCTTCCAAGTTAGTTTTTTCTCTCAAAAAGGGTGGTTGGAACTACTAAAAGAGGCAGTCTCTCTCATACATTGTGGGAATTATAGGAGTATTAAACTAATAAGTTATATCATGAAACTTTAGAAAAGAATAATAGAAAAAAGATTAAGAAAGGAGAACACGACGACGAAAAATCAATTTGAATTCATACAGTTAATAATAGAAGTTATATATCTTTATAGGCAATTAATTGAAAAATATCAGAACAAAAATAAGATTTACACATGGTATTCGTTGACATAGAAAAAGCTCAATCTCAAGGGAAATTATATAGAGAATTCTAGAAAAGAAAAGTGTTAAGAGTAAATACTTCAAGTGGATTAAGGATTAACCGAAGCGTTTCCTATAAAAATAGGATTACATTAAAGATCAACTATAAGCTTATCTTTTTACACTAATTATGGATGAACCCATTACATGTTTGCGGATGATATTATTTTGATAGATAAGACAAATGTTAAACTCAAATCTTGGCGAAAAACACTAGAAGTGAAAGGTTTTAAGTTTAATAGAGTAAAAACAAAGAAATTAATGTTTAGCAATATTAGATGTAATAAGTAAATTGTTAAGATAGGAGATGAAGAGTTGTCTATAACTGAGAGTTTTAAGTATTTGAGATTATTTTTGCAAAAAGGATGGAGGGGTTGAGAGATATCTTACGTAGAATACAAGTAAAATGGTTGAAATGAAGAAAATGCCAGGTGTTATTTGTGATCGTAAAGTACCTCTAAAACTTAAGGAAAGTTTTACAAAAAGATTGTTAGATTTGCTATATTATATGAAATTAAATGTTGGACTATGACTTGAGCACAAGAGTAGAAGATGAGAATTATAGAGATGAGGATGTTAGGTGGATGTGCGGACATACGAGGATGGACAAAACAAGAAAGTCAGGTTGCATCTATTGAGGAAAACTCTAGGAGACACGTTTAAGATGATACGAACATGTACTTAAACGACTACGCGATGTGAAACTATGACAAATACACACATTAAACAAGAAAGAGGAAGACTAAAGAAGACTTAGTTATAAATGATGATATAATAGGGGATAAAGTCCAATGACATACCAGGAACTATACAGTCAATCCCACCTAGTAAGATAAAATTTGGTTGTTGTTGGCTAGTCTCCTAGAACTAGTATGAAAGATGAAGTATTCAATTTCTTAGAGCTTGCCATTCCATGTGGTCGCTCATTTGTCCACTGCCCCTTGTCAAGCATGTAACTCAATGTACCTCTTCATTCATGCTGTGTAGCATCCCTTCTCTTGATCCTTCTATCGGCGTCACTTCCAAAGGGCAACATTACCAATGCCTTTGCCTCAAGAAAAATTACTCGCCCATCATCTTTGTTCAGAATTGTGTGTCGTCTTCATTTGCTATGAGCTATATTTCTTCATGGAAGTTGTAGGTATTGTTAGGACCCATGCGAGCTAGAGGGGGGGGAGGGGGTTGAATAACTTCGATCGCTTCTCGTCGTTGCTTTGTGCTTATCGTTGAATGCGGAGCGGAAACCTTGCTTCAACCTCGACTCCACATGCACAACACCTTGGTTTTACTTGGTATCCACCTCCTTGAGGTGACTAATCCAATGGTCCACTCCGAGCTCTCACATCCACTAAGAACTCTCTCCTTCTCGGAAACTTTCCGGAGGCGGAGAAGCCTGGTACAATCTCGTTCTTTCAAGAACACAACAAGAAAAGAAGAATACAAATACAAAAACAATTGAAAATGACTTTACAATCAAAACCTTGCTTTGCTTGCTTTTTTTTTTGCTTTGTATTGCCTTTTGGTGGTAGCAAATGCAATGACACTTTATCTCCAAACCCTCAAGAATCGACTCTGAAAGACTCCTCGAAATCCCTCTTTTAAAGACTTTAGGTTGGGGCTAATTTTCGCCTATCAGTCGACTGATCTTACCCATCAGTCGATTGATATGGTCTCCAACCATTAAACGACCTCTGAACTTTTTGAAATCTGTCTGATTTTGTCAATTATTTGAACATCAGTCGACTGATATAAATCATCATTCGACTAATCTAATCAGTTGAATCAAACAAGCGAATCCAACTCGCTTCTGTTCGATTTCTGAAGCCATCAATTGAGTCGAACAATCGAATCAACTTGCTTTTGTTCGGTTCTGATCATCATCAGTTAACTTATCAAACCCATCATTCCATCAGTTGAGTCTAACAACCAAATCAACTTGCTTCTCTTCGATTTCTAAAGCCATCAGTCGACTGATCAAACACATCAGTCGATTGATACATGAGTTTTACAAACATAGATCTCTGATCGAGCTCCATTTTGCAACGGAAATCACCTCGTCAAAAGTTATGACCTTCAAAAATTTACTCTGTCGGGACTTCCTCGTTGTCTAGCATCCGATCAACCTTAACTTATTGGACTTAACCTAGTTCCCAACTAGGTCTTCCACCGCCTAGTCCCGCTAGGACTTCCATTACCTAGTTTCCAACTAAGTCTTTCACTGCCTAGCCCCGCTAGGACTTCTATTACCTAGTTTCCAACTAAGTCTTTCACTGCCTAGCCCTGCTAGGACTTCTATTGCCTAGTTTCCAACAAGGTCTTCCACCGCCTACCCCTCTAGGACTTCCATTGCCTAGTTCCCAATAAGGTCTTCCACCGCCTAGCCCCGTTAGGACTTCCATTGCCTAGTTCGCAACTAGGTCTTCCACCCCTAGCCCCACTAGGACTTACACTGCCTAGTATTCGGTTGAACTCAACCTACCAGGACTTCACTGTTGCCTAGCATTCGGTCACTTGACCTACCCGGACTTCTTTACTCATGCCAAGTGTTCGGTCCTCCGTGACCCACTTGAACTTCTGATCACCAAGTGTCCGGTCAACCTTAACCCATTTGGAATTTCCTCTTGTCAACTTCCCTTTGGACTTCCAATCACCAAGTGTTCGGTCAACCGTGACACACTTAGACTTTCTATATCTTGTTAAGCATCCAGTCAACTTTCTTGACCTACTTGACTTTTTCTCAATCAACTTAACATATGGATCGACTGTCAAGTATCCGGTCAACCTTGACCTACTTGACGCCTCACTCAACCAAATAATATATTGATCAAATATCGAAACTCAATTTGAGTCAACTCGAGCTTGATCAACTTGGTCAAATATTGATCAGGAGTCAATTGCATCAATAATCTGCCCATTTTTAATGTTTGACAATATGTTTAAGTTAGGTTAAACCATTAGCCCAACATTCTACTTCTCATGCCAATGCATAAATGAAGGTTTTCTAACTTGAACCCTTCATTCTCCCCCTTTGGCACATATCAAAAAACCTCTTCCGAAAATTCATTTTCTTCTTCCATTCCTAACTTCCAATATAACAATGGAGGTTCTCTACCTTCCATTGTCTTTAATATTCAACCTTATCATACAATCCTGCATTCGTTCAGTTATCCTCAAATTCTTGCATTCTCCTCCTTTCATATCAAAATCATGTCTTTAAGAAGGATCTCCCCTCAAAACATGTAATACCTTCAATTATTGTACAAACAATGATTTAGAGTTTCTAAACTTTTAGGAAGTTCTAAAATCTAAGTCATGAGGTTAAAAATTCAATCTTGAATCTAAACCTCCCCCTCAAGTCCTCATTCTTCTCCTTTTAACTTCCCTTTCTTATTTTCACTAAGAAAATCACCTTTGAATGCTTATCCAAGCATATCATAGGGTTAGGGATAATTAAATACTTAGGAGTGAGATTAAATAACTTAAACAAACCTATTTTAGTATAAAACACAGGCATCAGTTCTGTATCAGTCGACTAATACTCTGAAAAATTGTCAATTTTAAGACTGAATTTCAAAAATTCATAAATAATTCTACGTTTTTCAAAAAATCATGAAATTTCACGTAGACATTATTTATGTTACATACTATCATGGAAAAATAATTTTATATGAAAATATATCTTATTTTTAAAGAGTGATATAAAATTAAAAACTATTGAAAACTTCAATTTTCTAACTAATCAATAGTGATTCCTATTAACAAATAAACTTCACCAAGGTTTTCTAAAACATTTTTGAAATTATTTTCAAAACAAATTTTCAACCATGATCTATGGGCTAAATGCACATGATTTGCACATTAGCTTTTCCCATGATTGGTCTTAAAGTTTATGGATTTTGATAAAACTAAAGCTCATTTTGATACATTAATTTGCATCTTAACATCTCACTTGTATCTAATGTGTCTCAATACACATACAAGTTAATTTTATAGTTCTTGTGAGATGTATTAAATGATTTTTCCTAAACTAAGGGATCATGCATCTCTAACTAGACATTCTAAACTTAATCATCCTACCTAGGATGTCAACTAATGTCATTATCCTTAATTTCAAAAATTAAAACAATGCATGATAAATGAGTATGACATACATCAAATGCATATTTTTCAAAAGAAAAATTATTATAACTTGAATGATGCATGTATGACATAGCATGTAGCATTTTTCCATGATAATATGAATGTATGATATGATGTCATGGCATATGATAGGGCACACAAGCATAGTAAGTGTAACACAAAATAAATACCTAGATTTTCTATCTAAGTGTCATCATTTAATCATTATGTCAAATATTCGATTTAACATATATAACCCTATCTCCCTTGAATATGGCAAAATCCTAAATTTGACACACTCTTGACTTTTATCTTATGGTGCCAATTTTTAATCAACTTAAGAACTCGATTTTTATTGGCACACTATAACCTTCTCCAAGAAAAAAAATCAACTTCTCATTTTCAAGATATCACACTAAACTGGTCTAAAATGTCAACTTCACCATGGTTGAGTTAACTACCCTTTCAACTAGAGTTGATACACCTCATACCCATCTAGTGTGAAGAGATCACACTCTTAGGAATCCAATATCTATTGGAGCTCCTTGAGTGCACTAGGTACTCACTAAGGATAACTTTGCTAGATACCTTCCTAATGACTTTCTTAGGCTCCTTAGAAGCCTTAGTCATGCTAGTCTCATCAACACTAGGGATAGCCTCCCTTTAGCCTTGACTTGACTCCTAGACCTAGGGTTAGTTCTATAGCTATATTGAACTCTATGGTATGAGACTTTCCCTTGGACTTAGGTTTGTATCTCAAACATATCTTGTCCATAGATGACTCTTGTCTTCCTAAACCTAGATTTTGCTTCTCGGACCATTTGACACTATTTGTCATTTTCTCTCTTTTCAAGTTTTGACCTCAAAATTTGATTTTCTATTTCTAAGTCATTAATCCTTGACTTTTCATGAATGTCTTGATCATTTTCTTTCTTAGGTAAGGTTGTTTTTCTTTTTTAAGTAAGGTTGTTCTAGCATGATATAACTTAAAATTATCTTTAAAATTATCATGTTTCCTATTCTGATGATAACAAACTCTAAAATCGTAACATTTAAGTCTAACATGCTTTTTATCATTGCACAAGGAAATTGCACTATTTAATAATACCTTAGGTTTGCTCTTGAGAGCTCTCCCTTTGTGTATCAAGATTTCGGTCACCTTTGATTTTTTCCTTTGTCTTGGATGTCATTTGAACTTTTTTCTTGATAACACTTATTCTTGTAGTACCCTTTTCCCCTACACTCGAAGCAAATGATATGATCTTTATTTTTAATGATTGAACTTATTATACCTTCGATAGTTGATCTATTTTCGCTCGGAGAGGTAGCACACTCTTCTTCCTCATTAGCTTCGGAAGTTGATGGTTCTTTTTGTTCCGGTGTCAATAAGCTCTCCCTCTCAATCCTTGAGGTGAATGTTTCTTTATCTTTCATCTTGGATGTTGAGCACCCCTCAACCTCCAAGTCATCATGCTCTAGTGTCAACGAATCTCCCTCCTTGAGCTCATCTTCACTGTGTCGATGATGGATTTTCATGGAGCTTGACCAATTTGCTCCATAGCTCCTTGACATCTTGGTATATACCTATCTTGCATAAAATATTGTTAGGTAAGAAATTAACCAAAATCTTGGTCACCTTATCATGAGCCTTGGATCTCGTGACTTGTTCCTCGGTCTATTTGTTCTTTCGAAGAGGTTTTCCCTTTTTATCTTTAGGAGTTTTAAATCCCTCCGTTAAAGCAAACCATTGCTCTATGTCCATCATGAGAAAATATTTCATTCTTGATTTCCAAAGATCGAAGCGTCCTAATCCGAAAGGAGGAGGTACTCAAGTATCATATCCAAATATATCCTTGAACTCCATTTTATTTCCTTGAAGATCTGAAGCTTTATCTTCGGCCTTGCTCTGATACCACTTTTTAGGACCTGTGCGAGCAAAAGGGAGGTGAATCGCTTCTCGTCGTTGCTTTGTGCTCGTCGTTGAATGCGCAGTAGAAACCTTGCTTCAACCTCGACTCCACATACACAACACCTTGGTTTTACTTGATATCCACCTCCTTGGGGTGACTAATCCAAGGGTCCACTCTAAGCTCTCACATCCACTAAGAACTCTCTCCTTCTCAGAAACTTTCCGGAGGTAGAGAAGTCTCGTACAATCTCGTTCTTACAAGAACACAACAAAAAAAGAAGAATACAAAGACAAAAACAATCGAAAACAATTTTACAATCAAAACCTTGTTTTGCTTGCCCTTTTCTTACTTTGGATCGTCTCCTGGTGGTAAGAAATGCAACAACACTTTGTCTCCAAATCCTCAAGAACTGGTTCTGAAAGACTCATCGAAATCCCTCTTTTAAAGACTTTAGGTCGAGGCTGATTTCCACCTATCAGTCGATTGATCTTACCCATCAATCGATAAATATGGTCTCTGACCGTTAAACTACCTCTGAACTTTATGAAATCTTTCTGAGTTTATCGATTATTCGAACAGCAGTCAACTGATATAAACCATCATTCGACTGATCTAATCAGTTGAATCGAACAAGCGAATCCGACTCGTTTCTGTTCAATTTCTGAAACCATCAGTTGACTGATGTCAATGATTGATGTTATCAGTTGAGTCGAACAATCGAATCAACTTGCTTCTATTCGGTTCTGATCGTCATCAGTCGACTTATCAAACCCATCAGTCGACTATTCCATCAGTTGAATCTAACAATCGAATCGACTTGCTTCTGTTTGGTTTCTAAAGCTATCAGTCGACTGATACATGAGTTTTACAAACATAGATCTCTGAACGAGCTTCGTTTTGCAACGAAATCATCTCGTTCTAATATTCGAGTTAAAAGTTATGACATTTAGAAGTTTACTCCGTCAGGACTTCCTCGTTGCCTAGCATCCGATCAACCTTGACCTATTGGACTTAATCTAGTTTCCAACTAGGTTTGTCTAATTCCTAACTAGATCTTTCACCGCCTAACCCCGCTAGGACTTTCATTGCCTAATTTCCAACTAGGTCTTCCATCGCTTAGTCCCGCTAAGACTCTACTGCCTAGTATTCACTGTTACCTAGCATTCGGTCACTTGACTTACTAGAACTTCCTTACTCATGCCAAGTGTTCGGTCCTCCATGACTCACTTGGACTTCCGATCACCAAGTATCTGCTCAATCCTGACCCACTTGGAATTTCCTCTTGTCAACTTTCCTTTGGATTTCTGATCACCAAGTGTTCGGTCAACCGTGACATACTTGAACTTTTTATATCTTGTCAAGTATTCGGTCAAGCTTGACCTACTTGACTTTTTACTCAATTAATTTAATATTGATCGACAAGTATCCAGTCAACCTTGATTTATTTGACGTCTCACTCGATCAAATAATATATTGATCAAATATTAAAATCTCAACTCGAGTCAACTCGAGTTTAATCAACTCGGTCAAACATTGATAAGGAATCGATTGCACCGACAGGTATCGTCTTCCTCTTTCTCTGCTTGCTACTGCTTTCTCCAGAAATCTCGTTTTGCATCGGAAATCGGGTTGTTGATGCAAATGTTCTTTGAGTAGATGTGTTCTCTGCTGATTTTCTTCTTGCTTTCTTGCCAAAACTTCCTATCTGCTATTCTTCTGTGATTCTTCTCTGCTGTGAGTTTGCCTCTTGCCCTTGTACACGTACTCTGACATCATTGGTGTGGATCTGGAGACACCAGAGAGTTCATCTGCTTCCTGGATCTCCATTTCAGAGCTTCTCTCCCTTCCTTTTGACATCCACGCTGCTCCAGCTTGTTACATCATATATAGTTTAATCCTCTCCAGCATCGTATTCATTGCCAGATCTACTTCTGATTTGAGTACTTTTCTGTTTTCCGCTACTAGTTAGACAGATGATATTTATGCTCCAAATTGACAGAGAATGATAAACGTACTAAGGGTAGTGGGTTTAGTCCTACATTAGATAATTTAAGTTTAGAGTTTAATTTGGATCCTATAAATAATACTATATAAATTGTCTTTTTTACAATATCTTCTTTCACTTTAACAATTCTATTAAAGTAAACTAACAAATGTAGGTTCGCTACATTAGCGGCTTCCCTAGAGCCAATCCTACGGGTACGAAGGGAGGTAAATTCAGATACATAGACGGAAGGCGCATGGTGAGATGATACTCAAGTCGTGAGTTCCTGGAGATTCGACTCTGGATCATTATGTCAGAAATATCATGCGTCCACCGTCTACGCTACACCTTGGAGACATTAAAGTAAACTAACAAGATTTAATGTTTGGAGGTGTGCAAAGCAGCTTCCAATCAATTCAATAAGAATGAATTTTTATTTTTTATTTATTCATTCTTGGGATGGTGTACAGAGTATGATGGCACTTTGCATAAACACAATCCACATATTTTTTTCACCATTGTGTTAAAATGTTTCCTACCGGTATAAAATGATTTTGTAACGGTGCATTTATGAGTCCGCAGCAATGAGATCTATATCCCCATGCACCATATACATGAAAAATATTGTGAAAAATCTTGCACCCGAAGTTTTGAATATTTCCTTTCCAGCGGTCCTTGCTCTAGTTTGGATGGAGGTAATGATGGGCTTACCCTGTATTTTTTCCCAACTGCTGCTAATGATACGATAATGTGTATCCATCTTTATACTATGAATTAATTTAATTTCAATGGTGATGCAACGATCTTGCAGGTGGAAATCTACAGCAGGTGTTACAACAAATCTCCCATGGTAATTCAGGGAGCCGGAGCAGGCAATGACACTACAGCAGCCGGAGTCCTTGCTGACATCGTTGATCTTCAAGATCTTTTCCATTGAGTTCATGCATCCGTTGATAGAATCTGCCATGACACTACAGTTAGGATTTTAATGAATCAAATGTTCGTAAACAAATTTAGTATTTAGTTTGATAAAAACTTATTTATGTTCGTTCAATATATACAAGATTAATTAAATAAATAAATTTGAATAACTCGTTAAATTAAACAAACAAATTTGAATACATGTGTTCAGTTCGTTAATGTTCGTGAACAATGTTCGTGAATAATATTCGTGAACAACATTCGTGAATAATCATATTCATTAATAAAATTATTATTAACATGTTAAATAAAAAAATAAAAAAATAAGTTTAAATTATCAAGTTCAATAATTAATCAAACAAATAAAAATGTCAAATAATCAAATAAGCTTAAATTGAGAGCTCGATAATATTTAAATGAATCAAATTCAAACCAAATTTAAAGTGAGAGTTCGATAATATCTAAACGAATCAAACTCAAGTTAAATTTTAAATAAGTTCAAGCTCATAAAAAATAAATCAAGTCAAATTTGAATAATAATTTTAAAATTTTAATTTATTTTAAATTCGATTAGACTCAATTATCTTATTAAATAAATTTAAAAATCCTAAAGTTTGATTACAGTCCTAACTACAGCTGCCGGAGTCCTTGCTGACATCGTCGACCTTCAAGATCTTTTCCAATGAGTTTCATGCATCTGTTGATAGAATCTGCCGTGACCTTCGTGTTGGCGCATTGAAGTTATTCTTGGAAATCTCGCTGACTGATCTGGAAACACAGGTATATAATCATTCTTGCCTGAAAATTTTGCAATCCACAGTGGTTTTTTTTAATTCAAATATTTAATTTTTTGAATTGATTAATTTTAAAAAAAAATAATTTAATCTCATAAAAAATTTTCATGATAAAATAAATTAAAAATTACTCATGAATATTTAAAATTATCTTTTCATTGGAGAATTTTTTTTATAATATTTCATAATTAAAATTTGATTTTTAAATATTTAGTCAATGATCTAATCGTTACATGAATATCTCAGGAGGTCATAGTTTGGTTCTCTAGAATCTATGGTTGGACAAACTTTGGAGATGTAAAAATGAGTCTACTTGGTTGGCATTTTTCACTAGCACGGGCTGTCACAGCCACGATAGGTTAGGGATGGCCTAACCTGGGGCTGGGCCCAGTTGAATTGCACTTGAGCTAGCTCAAGTTTAAACTATTTTTATAAAAAAAAATTAAAAAAAATCTAAATATTTATATTTTACAAAAAAAATAGAAAATAAAAACAAAAACAATAGAGAATATTTTAAAATCAAATATAATGTTTTTTTTAATGTTTTTTGGATGTACATTTTTATTTTTTAAAAAATAGATAGGCTAGGGTTGGCATCTAGGGCACTTGCGGGCTGAACAACTTTTGCCTAGCCTGACGACCAGGTTGGTTACGGTCTAAAATGTTTTGTTTTGGCTACAAAATAATACTTGTTGATGCGGTTGTACCACTTTTTATGGGTCTCAATTGGTAGGATTATTGGAAGGTCGCTTTGCCTCCTATAGGTTTGGTCGCATCGCTTGCACATTAATACTGATTACAAGGGTGTTGATGATGGTCAACGCTCAAATTAGTGTTGGACTGATGGAAGGAATGAAAGGAAATGAGAGTTTGTACACGTGAGAGAGTACCTATTTGCCATTATCTACCCCTGTATATTAGGGCTCTTGATCGTCCATGTAGGATGCCACCTTGATCTTGGTGGTTCCATTTTTTTTTTTTTGACCTGTCGAACGACGAAAGCGACAATGCTAGCATCGCTTGTTTGCCTCGTATGGACATTCGTGGTGAGCTCTGTCAATTGCCACTTGACAGTATGTAGTTACTAGCAGTTGTTTGGTTGTCAGTCGCAACTATCAGGATTGGTCAGAGATGTTCGTTTCAGTGGGGTCTGACTCGATAGGAATGTTCCTAGTCGAGGAAGTTCTCATGATGTGTACTGGAGTTGCAGAATATTTTCGATCTAGGATGTTTCCCTAGTGTTGTTGGAATTGCGAGATGTCCTCGGTGAGGGATGTGTGTCGGAGATACAAAGATGTTTCCAATCAAAGATGTTCTCGTGGTGTGCTAGAATTGTGGAATGTTTTCAGTCACAAATGTTCTTATAGTGTGTTAGAGTTGTGGTGATGTTCTTATAATGTGCGTTGGAACTACGTGTATGTTCTTGGTTGGAGATGCTCCGAAAGGTCATGGATTGTCACTTGACCTAGGCAAGACTTGTATATCTCTCGGTATATTACATGTCCCCTACTTAATTGAGCCACAGAGAGAATGACAAGGCTCTAGTGGAACAAACACGAGCTCGCTTGCTCACTCACTGTGAGCGGGACATGTGCCCCTTGTCCAACAACCATAATGCAAGCACTCCCATCGACGTTACTTCAGTTATGCCTGGCCATTGGTTGAATGACATCGCACCGTAGGCTTGTATGTTGGTGCTAAGAATATAATATTTAATTTAAGATTTTGATATATGACTAAAATTAAAATTAGATTTGATAAAATTTAATAAATTGATATCAAGTGTACAGGTACAAGTAATTTGATCAGTGAAAAATCCTAATGAGTTAAGTTAGACAGCTAAAATCTTAGTTGAAAATTATGTAAGAAAATTTTTAATTGAGAACTAGGTAAATGAAAAGTCTTGGTGAGTGAAGCTAGACAACTAAAGTTGGAACCAAGCAAGAAAATTTCTAGCGAGGAGTTAGGTGAATGAAAAGTCTCAGTGAATGAAGCTAGGCAAGTAAGAAAATTTCTAGCCAAAAGCTAGGTAAATGAAGTCCAAGAAGGTCATAGGTTTGATAGCTTGGCAAGACAAATATAAAAATGTCAGAGGTTTGATGGTAACTCTCGGCGAGTGAAGTCAAAGGGTCCAAGCGACCGTAGTTGGGTCAAGGCGACCGGAGCGTAGGGCAATCATAGAAGCTTTCAGGCGACCGGGTAGTTACGTTATCAACAACCCGAGCGAGTCAGATCAAGATCAGATTTGAACCCCCTATAGGCGACCGGGGAGCCCCCAATCAATCGGGTAGTGTCGTTACCATTTTCTATCAGATAGAAGTTGTAGTCATGTCAACACTTGTACAGGCCATCGAACGTGTATTATAAAAAGGGTTTCAAGGCAGAGCTTGAAGATCATTCAACGCACAACTCATTCAGAAGATCTCTCAGTCTTTTATGCTCGTGCGCTAGTGTTCTCTCATTTTTTGTGCTGTGATACGCTGCAACCTACGCTTCATTTTCTATCGACAACACCTAGAATAACATTTTATTTGTTTTTATATTGCCTTCTTTATTGTAATTTGTGCTTAATTTTTTAGATTTTTTTTCTATAAGATTTCTCTACTTAGGAGAAATTAGAAATAAGAATTATATTTTATAATTGATGTGTGTGTCTATATTTCTGTTTTATTTGGTCAACTACTTGCATGCTTAATTTTAGTTGAATCTTTTTGTATGCTTACATTAGTCTAACTATACTTAATTGAATTAGTTTTTAAATTATATTTATTTCCATTATACTATTTTAATTGATTCAACTATTTCGGTTATTTGTATTTAAATATCTATTTATAAAATTCGTAATGTTATTCACCCCTTTAATATCGAGTTCAATCCTACACTACACACTAACCGAAGCATTAGTGTACGATTAACTGATGCACACATGCAAGGTTGATGTCACCCCCTCCCGTGATCGTGTCATCACCCGTCAGATCGTGCACCAAATAGCACGTGAAATTCTGATCATGTTGCACTTCTCTCCCCTCGATGGCAAAAGGTCATACACTGTGCACCAAATAGCGCGTGAAATTCTGATCATGTTGCACCTCTCTCTCCTCGATGGCGATGGCAAAACCAAATAGCGCGTGAAATTCTGATCATATTGCACCTCTCTCCCCTCCATGATAAAAGGTCATACATTAACCCTCAGACGCCTCACACAATCAATCGCACAATTATTTATAGAGAAGTAAATCATAAGCAGCTTTTGGTCGTTGAACAATGATCATTATATGAAGGAGGACAGAAATCTAGCAAGTATTGCGCTGTCAAAAATTGACTTTCAGATCTTTTGATGATAGCATTCCCTGCAATGACTATCTGCCCATCTTATGGGGACTGCACCTCTCTCCCCTCGTCCTATAGGTATCAGGTGTGAGAGTAATCCCCACGAAATGGACTGATAGCTAATGCATGGGATGTTGCCACAATAAGGTCTGAGGGTCAAATCCTGACTAGTAGTTAGGTTCCTGCTCTTTTCCATGCACTGGTCACTGTTCGGGCTAGCTAGACTAGTCTCCGTGATTTACCTTCTTCGTATTGGTCCTGGAATGGATTGACGGGGGCGCTGGGGACGAGCGTTTCGCCTTTTGCCATAATCAGGTGTGAGAGTAGAATTAAAAATATTTTAAGTTAGGATCAACAAATATGAAAAAAAAAAATACAGATTAATTAAAAGAAATAATCCTAACTTGCAATTATTCTCCCCCAGATTTGATTCAATCAAGATTTCAATTAGAATTAAATATCGACTCTTTCTCAGAATAACTTAAACGTCTTCTTCTCGAACTTCTCTCCCTTGACCGTATCAAAAACAAATTTCAAAAACACGACTTTTTAAATTTAGAAAATTTATTTATAAATTTTTAAAAATAAAAAATTCTCTGTAAATTTACCTATGTCTAATTAGTATGTTCTCCTTTCATAGAAAAATAATTTTCTTGAAAATTTTATTTTAATATTTTATCATCTAACTTTAAAATACATGATTTTCTTTAAAAAATAATTTAAAAAATTCTATGATTCAAAATTTCATGAAATTTTGATCATTAATAGTAGACAAGATATATTTTCATAGAAAATAAATTTAAGAAAAAATTTAAACAAAACCTAAAGATTCATGATTTTTAGATGCAAATATTCAAACTGACTCAAACATTTATTTCCTACAATTAACTATCCTAGAATTTTTCCTAAAATATCTAGATTGATTTTGATAACCAAAATAAATTTATACTTACTGAATTTATCAATTTTTTTTTTTTTGGAATGAATGATTCCTATACTTTTATAAATTGGCCTTAGGTTTTTCAAAATTATATTTTGTTGGTGTTAGAAGTACTAGTTAATCGAACTTATATTTTGATAGATGACAAAGGTCCAAAGTTAAGGATTATTGTTATTTAATGAGTTTGACTGAGTATGCAGAAAGCTCAAGCAAAAAGTCTTAAAGGAACTTAGGCAAGGTGAAAGTCCTAGTTGAGGCTAGACAATAAAGTCTTGGTCAGTTGGACTGGGCAAGAAGACATGATTAGAGAGATTGGGCAACAAAGTCTTGGTCGTGGGACTGGGCAGAAGTCTTGGAATATCTAGATCACCGGGCAAAAGTCCTAGGGGTCAAGGACATTAGGAGGAAAGTCCTGA
>JBBUKS010000113.1:13881603-13896754 GCA_038050645.1 Hedychium gardnerianum
AGCCGCAAGGTTATTTTATATCAACTTTATATGTTATAGGTAATCAGTGATGGAAGCTTCTCCTTTTCTAGCAGTTTCAAGTTGCAACTCTTGTAGAAGAGAAGCTCCCGCTAGTTCAAGAGAGAGAAGATGAAGTCCTGCCATGGCCAGAAAAGGGGTGATGACACGTGCGTCCGGAGGTTCCTACCGCGACGTTGGTCGTTGGTGACGAAGTGAAGTCCGTATAGTGGAGTTGCTCAAGACAATATTCATGAGTTAACAGAAGCCCAATGAGGTCGCTGATACTCACTATATATGACCTTGTTGTGATTGACATGATTAAATTTTCATACTCGAGGCCCAAACCATTGATAATATAGAGGACGAGATCTGCTTCGGGAACTATTTGACCGGCAACCGCAATGTTATCTTATATCAACTTTATAAGTTGCATGCAATCGGTGATGGAAACTTCTCCTTTTATAGTAGTTTGAAGTTACAAACAAAGCTGCATCGCTCAAGCCTTCGATAGGGAGAATATTTTCTCCAGGGAGCGCTAGAAACTTCGTGACAAGATGCACAAAGTCCCATCAACCTGTGCTAAGATGACTTCGGAAAGAGTGGAGAGCAACTAGCTATGGAGAAGCTGATCTTGTTGCTCCCAAACGAGGTATTTGGGATTGAAGACGCTGTTAGAATCTCCATTTTTGTTGGTAGAAGAAATTATTTCAAGAGGGATTATTGCATCTTCACTTACAAATTGAAATAATTCATATCCTTTCAAAACATGAGACCTCCAAGGCAGTTTCTTTGATCGAGTTTGATTGACACAAGATGTGTAAATGAAGACATCGACGTAGTGAGAACTATGGAAAGATATGTCATAGCCTTTGAAAGCTCTAATACCCTGTTAAAATAGAGAAACAATGAGTTCGGAGAAGAACTTCTTAGTGTATCCAATAGAGTTCTTAGTGTATCCAATACTCTATTGATTGTATAGATTACAACCTTTATTTAGACACAAAATTATGCTAATAAGATATTTAGAAAACTATGCTAAAATTAGAGTGTACAATCAAATATTAATGTTTTTTTATTTATACACAAAACTATGCTAATCAGGTATTTAAGAAATTATGCTAAAATTAGAATGTTCAATCAAATATTAATGCTTGAATGATTTTGTGGAGCTGATGTGATTATCCTGATCTGATTGCTATTGATGAAAAATAACTTATTCTACTGCATCCAAATTCCAAAGTATTAAGCTAAGAAACTATTGATGAGATTGAATTATTATCTCTAACAGTACACAACAATTGATCTAGCTTATGAAACATTTTATTCTACTGCATCCAAATTCCAAAGTAAAATTGAACTAGAACAACTTCTATCATCACCTAAAAATTCAACTACAACAACTACCATCATCACCTAAAAATTGAACTAGAACAACTACTTACATCACCTATAGCTAATTGTTTCCTCAATTTCCTACTGAAAAATAGAGGAAATCATGGAAACAAAAACTATGGTGAAACAAAAAAACCATGATTTATTCTTCATGGAAAAATCTTCTCCCAACTAAGCCCTCATTTTTCTACCACAACAGCACTGGCATCTAGCAGACAAATGAGCTACAGTATCTGTGTTCATCGATCTTCCAGAAAAGCTGGCTTCTTTAACAATGAACTCGGAAAGGGGAGCGAACTCGGCGAGGGGGAGAAGAAGAACCCCGGTCCGGAGTAAAGACCGCTGAAATCCAAAAACCCTAATTCGATTGGGCCCGTAGCGCTAGGCGCCGACTTGGCGCCAGCCGATGCCGCATCGAGGGGCGGAACACTCAGCGGGTTCAACTCCTCGCCGCGCTTCAGGATCCTCACTTCCTCCATGGCGAGGAACCGCCGAGGCCTGTTAAGGCCCTTCTCCTCGGGCTGAGAAACCTTAGGGCTGGCCTTCGACTTGGCTAGCAAAGGCGGCCGAGGAGGGGGCTTTCCGCCGGGCTTCCTGGGAGGACTCGGCTGCTTCTTGCTCTTCTTCTTACAGTCGGCTCTCCCCGGCGAAGGAAGAGGCCGGTATGGGGGGTCTTTCTGGCGCATCGGCTCGTGGAAGCAAGTCTGAGATCGAAGCACGGCGACGTTCATCGCAAGTTAGCCCTAACTCGACTCACCGCCGCTTCAATTGATTATACAAGTTCGACGACGCGGACGTGTGTTTATATAGTAAGGCGGTGGCGCATCAAGTTAGCGTGCTTCATGAATCGGACGGTGAACATCCGGGTCACGGGTTTGAAACGTGGGCGGCTGGCTCACCGACCTTGGATTGCTTTCGGCCCAAGTAACAAGAAGAAAAAGTACGGTTCGGGATTAAAAAAAGAAGATAAATATTACATTTATCACGAGACTAGTTTTAATGTTTTAATTATAATAAAAATAAATAAATATACCGTAATTTGTCTACCATCTTCAACCACAATTGACACTTTATCCTTCAGCTCCAAATGAACCAATTTATCTAATTTCTTTCATTTTTTATAGATTAAAAAAAAATTAAAAAGCGATAATTTTTTTTTAATTTAACATCATTTAAAAAAAATTAATATATTTTTTATTCAATTAAATATAATTTTTTTCAACGTAACTACTCGATTGAAAGTCATATCAATCGATTAACTTAGACTGAATTCATTTTGAACATGATTCTTTAAATGATATTAAATTTAGAAAAAATTATATCTCTTTTTGAACCTTTTATATTTATTATAAAAAAATATGGGTTATGTTTCCTAGCGACAAATTCAATCGATCGATTATCGATCGATTCTCAATCGATCGGAGCTACTTGAGCAACTTCAATCGATTGGGTTTAATCGATTCGGTCTAAACTAATCGATTGATATTACTTTCAATCGATTGGTCAGGTGTAAAAAGAGTCGTGTTCAATTTAATAGAAAATATATTAGATTTTAATTTAAATGATGCTAAATTTAAGAGGAATTATATCTCCTTTTGAACTTTATATATCTATAAAAAATGAGGATAATTTAATAAATTAGTATGTATTAGGGAGTATTAGAGAGTTGAATATCTTTCTTCGGTAAGTGAAAATAAAGAAAATCTACATAAGAGATTGAGAAGAAAGTTAGTTTGTGATTAGAGATTTTAGGATAATTTGTCCAAAAATATATAATTAAAGAAAGTATTTTAGAAAAAAATTAAAAGACGCTCTATTTTTCTAAATTGCATCATTTTTTAATTATTAATCAAAAGAATGTTCATCCTATCTCATGTATAATTATCTAATTGCTTTCTAATATACTATTTCTATATTATTATCTTATGTAGCATACATTAAATATAATCTTAGACGGATTTGATCTAACATTTATATGGTATTAACTATGAAATCATAATTGTTATAATATTATAGTAACTATGAATAATAATTGCTATAATGTTATAGGCTTGTAGCAATTACGAATTCATAATTACTATAACATTGTAGCAATTATGATATAACACAAATTTATCTTATTCAACAACATTTGTATTATAATAAATTATGAAATCATAACTGTAATAATGTTGTAGTAGTTATTATTTTATAGTTGCTAGTTTTGTTTAATAACATTCATATTATAACATTTACGAACGGTAATTGTTATAACTACCATAACAATTATAAAATCATAGTTGTTATAACTATCGTAACAGTTATGATTCATAACTGCTGTTCCCACGGGATGAGCTAATGGCTAGTACATGAGGTGTTGCCATCATGAGATTAGGGGTTAAATCCTGACTAGTAGGTAGATTTTTGTCTTCTCTTATGCATTAGTCACTGTTCAAGCTAGTAGTTATCGTAATTTACCACCTCCGTATTGGTCTCGGGACGGACTAGCGAGGGCGCTGGGACGAGTGTTTCATCTTTTGCCATTATGATTTATAACTGTTATAATATGGACTTGTTTTATTCAAACAATTGGTTGATGGGATCGAGTGATGGAAGATAATAATATGAGAATAGTGTATTGGAGGATAGTTGAAAAATTATACATAAATTACGGATGGGGTGAAGTATTTTTTTGATTAAAATAAAAAAGAAGCGTTCCATTTGATGATTCTAAAAAAAAGGACCATACTGATTTTTTACCCAAGTATTTTTATTAAATTGTTAAAATAATATTTCTTTGAATTTATTATAAAGGCATTTCACTTGCATTGAAGTCGAGTCTTTCTCTTTCCTAAGCCTAATATTTATTATCTATGACAAAAAATAAAATCATCATCTCAGTCCTATCTAATAACCCCTAATATTTATTATCATACATATTGATAGTAAGCTTCTTCTCTTTTTTCCTTTAAATAATTTTTTGATGCTAGTAATTTTATAGCTAACATTAGGTGGCAATTGAAGGGGAAAAAAAAGAATAATAAATAAGAATTGACAAAATTTTAAAAGATATCTAACAGTTCTATAAAGTGGAAAAGCAGGAGGGAAAGAATCTAAATTTTGTGAATGGATTGTGCTATATAGAAGATGCTATGCAAATAAAGAAATCTTTTAGAAGGGCATTGAAGTTGTTACATTTCATATGAACATTGTTGTTTCAGCCAAATATTATGAACAATCAAGTTATCGATCAACGAATGGGTTGACGTGCACGCTCTCCAGAGATTGTCGTCAAGGAGCATGAAAAGGCTTGAAAAGTACTCCACATGAGGATTAGAATAACACTGGGAATGAATTCTGGCAGACCACTCTGACGTTCAAGCTAGGATTTTCTTGAGGAAAAGTAGGGTTTCTATGTGTGTGTACCTGCGCTCATGGGAGTGGGTGACCTTTTAAAGAACTATAAATGCGTCCGTTCTTCGGGATATGACATCCATTTATCAAATGTTCCGAGATGTGTGCTTTCGTTACCCACGTGCTTCAAGATGTGCGCTGTTGTTCTCCACATTTTTCGGGAGAAATAGTCCCATGAATGAAGCGACATAACCACTTCATTATCCGCACGTCCCCTACGTTTTCAGCGGGCCGTGTAGGGTGTGGGCCTGAGCAAAGGGGCGGATGAGAAGATGAAGTCGATGTTGAGTGGCCTTGAGGATAGACGAAGTCGGCGACTGAGGTCGAGCCATGGATGATGTCGTTGACTAATGCTGAACCAGGGATGATGTCGGTGACTGAGGTCGAGCCAGGGATGATGTCGATGACTGAGGGCGAGTGTTAATAGCTGACTTATCCCTGGGTAAACTCTATTCCTTGGGATGAGTGTACTAAGTATATTCGATTAGACCTAAGTCCCTTCTAGGCCAAGTCTGATCCCCTTTGGGCCATGTCGACCCCACCTTGACTTTAACTAACAACTCAATATAACTTTTGACCACATGGGACACATGGGGGATGTAGGCTCCCATCGTATCACAAGCCTTCCTGACAAGTCTAGTCGAAGGAGATGTAATCCGACTAACTGACTATGATGAGTTATCATCGGCTTACCAAGCCTGTTGTTCACATTGCTAAGCTGAGGTGTTGACATTTCCTTGAGACAGTTGATCAGGTCCTTGTCATCAAGGAGATAAGGCATCGCATTTAATGAATACGATATGCGAGGTCACGTATCACCCTTATGATTGGCGCATTGTACTGTCACATTAATGGTCAACATGCAATATCCGTCTCGCACTGTGAGAGCACCTTGCCACATTAATTGTGAAGACATGTGGCGATGTCGCTGCCGACGTGACCTTAGATTCGACGATGGTGCCGCGTTGCTGCTTATTTGGTTTTTTTGCATCCGACAATTGTGTTTGAATCATCACGGAGAACAATGCGTCACATCATCATTCGCCACTATTGCGCTTTAATGGGGGGAGATTGTATCGTGATCACAATAGTTCGACTGAACGATTTGATGGCTGCGACAAGATCTCGTCACTCTTTTCTCGCCATCCAATGGTTCGAGGGACCGATGTGACAACCCTACTGTGCAGTCGCCATTGTATATTAGGTCACCAAAAAATGACACTGCTTTCATTCGCTTGTGCTTACTTTAGTGTCTTCATCTTCCTCTCCTTATAGCTTTTGGCAATGCAGTAAGTTCGGTCCTTTCACTCGTTCTTCGTTCTTCTTTTCGAGCCTATGGCCGCCGATGAACTGTTGGACCTCTGGTATGAGACCCAATGGTCTCTATATATGAGAGATCAAAAACTATTTTTCAGGCTACAGTTCGACATCCCTCCTAATCACAAGATGATGATTCCGGCGCCGAAGTATTAGCCCCATGAGCCGCCACTAGGTTACCCCACCTCCTTCCATGGCCAGTTAACGAGTGATCTTAGGTTTCCCATCCCTTCCTTCCTCCAGGACCTTGCTATCTATTTCGAGGTCTCTTTGTCGCAATTCGCCCTGAATTCCGTTCATCTAATCTGTGGTGCAATCATTATTCTTCATCTGTACCAAGTCTCACTTAACCCTGTTATCTTCCATTATTTCTTTTATCCCAAGCGAGGAGAGCCCGGGGTTATCTATTTCATGACTAGGTCGGGGTGTAACTTCCTCGGTGAGTACTCGACCTAACACAAGGGGATGGAAGAGTTGCTTTTTCTTTATCAAGACGCCCCAGCCGTACACCTAGACGACTACCTAGCAAGCCAACTTGTTGACTCAGCATCTGCTTGGATAGTAAAACTGGAGTGGGAGTACTTGGGGGCAACAAAGATCTTGGAGGTCCTAAAATTCAGCATTACTCTATTGAGTTGAGCTAAGTCTGAATGCAGTCGCGCCAAAAGAATGACTGAGTAAGACATTATTTTTGTTAGATTCCTCTATTATTGACTAACTCTTCCTCTCATTGCAGATCAAATCATGCTGAACACATCAGTCAATACGACCTTGAAATGGGATTTAACATCGGTAGAAGGCCTATGGGCCTTAGAGGATGAGACTGAGGGATCATCAGAAATGCCGCCACCTCATCCTTCTATGATGTCCGAGTCCTTTGTGGATGTGGACAAGCCTTCTGTGGCTGTGGCCGAATCCGAGCTCCTTACCTTTGAAGTGCCGACCCCCATTGTCGCCGTGATGCAAGCCCCCATCATCGAGTTGGGCGAGTCTCCCAAGATGGCCAAGCATGAAGCCGGGGTCAGAGCCAAGGTCCAACCCCCAAAGAGGGATCAGATGCCTAGGCAACCACCATCTCCCAATCCAGTTCAATCAGCTCCGAGCCCGAGTCAATATGAATCCTCTAAATGACAAAGTTGACTCTGCTTCCAATGGAGGTTGTTTTAGCTCCCCAACCAACAAGGAGCTGTCCTCCCGAGGTGAGTAATGGGGAAGGAGCTTGATAACTTTCATTTTGTCACGGAATTTAAGCTTTTATTTTCATACTATTTTAATCTTCTCATGTGTTAATTATATGTATATATCATATTTCATGAGTTGCATTCATTCTTAGACTTAATTGCAAATTATCTTATATTTGTAGTATTTGATGCTAATATTTAAATATATTCTTTGTAGGCATCAAAGGATCATGAACCCGAGTTAGAATGAACCAAATTGAGTTCAAATCTGAGTTTAAATGAGGAGATCAAGCTCTGAAGCAATCTGGACCGTCCATCTAAGATCTGAGGCGATCTGAACCATCCATTATGATCTGATCCATCAAAGTTAAAGAGAGAGTAGATCAGGACCACTGATCTAGATCTAGAGCTTTTGATCCAGATCTAAATTGATCAAGCCGTTCATCAAGATCTGAAGAATTCTGGGCCGTTGATCCAGATATGGGAGATTTAAATGAGAAGCTACAGTAATATATCGAGGGACATCGTCAATTTGGCGGAGAGGGAGAACAGAGGTCGCCATTTTCCACCACAACCACTGGCCACCGAAGCTCCTTCGTCCACCGAGGTCAAGAGATTTACCTTCCTCCAGCCACCTATCATCTCCACTTCCATCGAGCTCCGGCGATTCCATTTCCTCTATCTCCACTGATCGCAAGCTTATTTCTCGGCCGCGATTTCTCCATCAACCATCTTCTCCGATTAGCCACATTCACTCTTCTTCTCCATCAATCCAGTAGCTCCAATAGATCTCCTTCCGGACAGATTCTTCTTCATCTGATTCCACAGCTAGATCCGGCCACATCCATTCCTCCATAGATCTGGACATCAGCCATCTTCACCGATAAGCCTTTCTACCATCATCCGGATCCAGACAGCGATCTCGTTATCCTAAGCTCGGTTTTATGTGTTGAAGTATTGGTTCAATCTTTGATATATTGGCTTGTTCATTTGATTGTTTGTATGAATCCTTGATGATTGATTGTAATTGATGCTAGCTCCATGTTTAGGATTCCATGTATTTAGTTTGAATTGGTTGATGATTGTCAAGTGTTTGGTGAAATTCCCGAATACATTGTCATTGCTTTGGTTGATTACAATCTAGAGTGTTAACTTTCCTATTGTTAGTTAGTGTTGAATTGCTTGCTATGTTGCTGCTATTTTGTTAGGTGGTTAGGTGCTTGTAAATTAGATTAGCTTAGCATGTCTTGCTTACAGTTCATGAATTTCCTTACGACATACTTTTGCAAGGTTTGGTCTTATTAGTTGCTAATACTTCATGCTTGTCATTATTTCCCCTCATGTCGTAGATTAGTTTACATTCTTATCAATTGTGTTCATTACTCTCTATTGTCCTTAGATTTAGCATCTCAAAATTGAAACCCCATTTCTGAATAATTCGATCCTAAGATTTATCACTTGCCAACTACATTTCTTGAGAGAGACGATCCGGGGAATTCCCTATGCTATATTAGTGTAGTGGAGGTTTTGGTACTTTAATATTTGTAACCGTGTAGTATGATATACATGATCTACAGAGCCAAGGCATCCAGGGCCTTGGCAACTTCCTTTGCTCCTGGCAAACCCGCTACCTCAGCACCCAAACAAACGCAATCGAGTTCCAATTTTGCCCCTCCGCTCAGAGCTCCTCAGGGAGAGGAAGGGTCAAGAGGGCGTAGTCCCTCACCAACCGAGCGACTCCGAGCTTACGAGGTGGATGTCATGCCACGCTTAGGCATATTGGAGCTGAGTGAGAATTTGTTTGGGTCACTTTTGAAAGTATGACTCGCTACTAATACTGAACCCATAAAATAGCTATAAATTGTAGTTTTGGTTGCATGGCCCGAAGTGGAGCAGAAGGGACTACACAACCACTTTCTCCATTTGGTGAAACAACACCGAAGAATGGAGGCAGGGATAGCCCAGTTGGAAGTCCAGCAAACTTAGTTAGCCCCGTCGGGATGCGAGGTCGAGAAGGCTCGACAAGAAGCCAACAAAGCTAAGGTAGAGGAGGCTATCACTCAGATGGCGAGGGAGAAAGTTGTGGCTGAAATGGAGAAGTGGTGAAAAGGGACAAGACACAATCTGACAGGGCTCATGAGCTGGAGTGTGAGCTAACATAGGCCCAAGCCACTGCACAAGATTTAGAGGAGTAGGCTAAACAGGCCCAGGAGGAGCCACTCTGAGCCCAGCATGAACTAGCCATGCAAGAGGTGAAGCTAACCACCTTGGAGGGCCAACAACTATAGCTTCAATCTGATCTTCATGAGGAGACTTCGTCAAAGCAAGGGTTGGAGTAGCAGCTTGCTGAGGAGAAGGGGAAAGGAGCAAAGCTAGCCTCGGAGTTGGAGACTACCAAGGCCAAGATGGCTTCTCCCTTCTATCAAGTGGGTGAAGCAAGTTGCTGGGAGGACCGGAATAAGACCTTTCTGGCCACTGAAGAATTCTATAGCCTACTTGGGAAGAGGACAAGTAATATGCTCAAGCAAGAGTTCGAAGGTTCCATTCGTTAGTTCCTTTGTTCAAGGCTCATCCCGCGTGGGAGCGACTTGACGTTCTTAGACCATAAGAAGGTCTAGGAAGATCTACCCAACTCCGAGAAGGCTGACTGATTGTGTCTCCGGCCTCCAACGCTAACTCCGACTCTAGTTCCCTGTTTTGGCTATCCTTGTGTTGCCTCCCTTTGTATTGAATTTGAGAACTTTGAAGTAAAATAGATGTACTTTTCCTAACTTGTCTGAATTCGTGTGTTGAATGTGTGCCTTTGCTGCGTTTCTGAGTGATGTACGAGTGAGGCAGCGACTAAGGCAATGACCCTTCTGAAAGATCCTAAGTAAAAAACGACTGAGGGCTTGGCTGAGTAGCCTGATCGTCTTCCTTTGACATGTTTTCGCCAAGGAGCGTTGAGTAGTGAGTGTCCCGACTGAGGGTCACCAAACACCGAGCTTGTCATAGGGCTAAGTCCCTGACTTGGGGTTAGGAGTTTCATGCCTATCGTAAGGCTAAGTCGCTAGCTCAGGGCTAGGAGTCCGTGCCTGTCATAAGGCTAAATTGCTAGCTCTGGGATAAGAGTTCCGAGCCGATCGTAAGGATAAGTTGTTAATTCGGGGCTAGGAGTTTCGAGTCTATTGTAAGGCTAAGTCGCTAGCTCGGGGCTAGGAGTTCGTGTCTGTCGTAAGGCCGAGTCGCTAGTTCGGGGCTATGAGTTTTGAGCCTATCGTAAGACTAAGTTGCTAGCTTGGGGCTAGGAGTCTGTGCTTGTCATAAGGCTGAGTCGCTAGCTCAGGATTAGGAGTTTCAAGCCTGTCATAAGGCTGAGTTGCTAGCTCGGGGCTAGGAGTTCTGAGTCTGTCGTAAGGCTGAGTCGCTAACTTGGGGCCAGAAGTCTGTGCCTGTCATAAGACTGAGTCGCAAGCTTGGGGCTAGGAGTTTTGAGTCTATCGTACGGCTGAGTCGCTAGCTCGGGGCTAGGAGTCTATGACTATCATAAGGCTGAGTCGTTAGCTCAGGGCCAGGGATCCGTGCCTGTCGTAAGACGTTTTCATAGAATGACAGTATGAAAAGAAGCCATGACTTTTTTTAATAGAGTAAGTCCATACAATGAAGAGGTAAATTATTTGCTGAAATTAAAAAACCAAAACTCGAATACCTAGCCCGAGCATTCAGGCGTGGTAAGGCCCAAGATGGAAAGTGTTCTAAGGTCAGCTGAGTTCTTTTCCTTCAGGATCGTCCAGATAATAGGATCCACTACTTAGCCTATGAGTGACTTGGTAGGAACCTTCCCATCGTGATTCTAGCTTCCTGACATCTCCCACAGGCTTCACTTTTTTTTTCAGACAAAGTCTCCAACCTGAAAAGAACAAGGGATGACTCATTTGCTATACGTTTGGCACATGTGTTGGCGATAGGAGGCGAGTCATGTAGCTGCTTTCTCCTTGGACTCGTTGACAAGGTCGAGCTCAAGGAGTCACTTGTCTAAGTTATCTTCTTGATGTGTCAATTTTCGCAACTGCACGATTGTCATCAAGTAATACAAGATATTGATCCCGCGAGGACTATGACCGAGCACTGATTGAGGTTGTGAAGCTGGTTATTTAGATGTTCAAAGTTATTTGAGGTTACGAGAACGAGAGCAAGAGAAATCTGAGATGAGAGAGAGAGAGAGAGTTGAGAGAAGGAGAGCGAGAGCGAGCTGAGAGAGGGTCTTAGAGTAACCGAGAGAGGTGAGAGCAATTTAGAGGTTGGGAGAGAGATTGGATTGAGGGATGATTCTAGGACTTCAGTTTTGCTACGATATTTGTTGACATTTTAAGTATTGTTTACTTTCCAACCTCTATGTTTATTCGTATGTAGGGTAACTTATCCTAAATTATTGATGAGTTTGGGAGGATTATACCAGTGTGCCTACCCAAACTCGACGCCTCTTTGCAAGACGATAATGTCAGAATGTCCGCTTATATAGACTACCCTTGTCACATGGGCTCCAAGATATATCTAGACTATCTCCTATACTCCATGACATCAAATTAGGGAAAAGCCATTAAAATCTATGATAGTTGTCCCCTTATGATAAATAAGTATCCATTCAAGGTGATAATGCTAGAAGTCCGCTATGTAGGACTACCCCTATCACATCGGTTTCATGACTCATCTAAATTATCACCTATACATAATGACCGACTCTCCACATCCTAGGCATTTAAAGCATACACAATAAAGCAGGACAAGGAATAAACATGTAATTCAATAGAGAAGATAAACAAATACTTAGTTCTTATATCAACAATTACATCATAGCTATTTCTTAATCCTAGAATCCGGAGAACTACTCCATAGAGAATGAAAGACAACCAAAAGATATTGAATCTAAGCAATTACAACTCAAAACAAATAGTAGAGAGAAGAGAAAGCTTAACGAGATGAGTGTCAGTGCCTTCGGATGAATTCCAAGCTCCGATGGTGGACGGATCATCGTGGTGACTATGGAAATGATGCTCTAGAGTTCCCTGGAAAGGAAAGAACCCTTCTCCCGGAGTTGGGGGGGGGCTTCTTGGGTCTTTTTTAGCCCTCCCAACCGTTAAAAAATGGTTGGGAAACAACTCAGCCATGGGGGAACATGCCTACGACACGACCAAGCCTTGTTAGTCGCAACAGACCATTGCGGAAGAGGCACAACTGTGTTGGCCGCAACATAATTCCGGGGACAAGGTACGATCGGGCCGTGTTAGCCGCGGTAGAATTTTCAGGGACGAGGCTTGGCAAGGCCGTGTTGATCTGGCTAGAGAGAAACATAGCGTTGTTGGTCTCCAGGGTGAGGCACAACCATGCCTGGGAGGCACGGTCGGACCGTGTTGGCCTCTGGAGACTTGTCTCTACTGCGTTCTTTGATGAATTTCGCCTGGAGGAACACGCTCGTGTTTTGGGACACGACCAGAGTGTGTTCCTTACTGCAACTTCTCATTCCAAGCCTTTGAATGCTCCGTTTTTGCTCTGAAAATGCATTCTATCAATAAAAATAAGAAAAGAGAAGATCTCCGAACTAAAAGAGTAAAACTAATAATAACACTAGAAAGAAGATGTATGCATGCAAAACATGCTCATGAAATGCAATAGAATGTATGCTAAATAATGCTAAAAAATGTCGATGTAATCAACCTTCAGAGTTTTGATGATTTGGTTTGAACAATGATTGATCAAGTTAAGTAAAGAGTTCAACAAAGTCAAAGTTGACTTGAAGCTTGAAAGCGAGTGAGAAGTCCAAGTAGGACAATATACTTGGCAGGTTGGTGGAAAGACTTAATGGGACTAGGCAGTGGAAGTCCTAGCGAGGCTAGGCAATAGAAGTCTTGGTTAGAAACCAGACAGTGAAAGTTCTAGCGAGACTAGATAATGAAAAAGTCCTAGTGACTGAAGTTTGGCAATGGGAAAGTCCAAGAAAGTCAGAGGGCTGATAGCTTGGCAATGGAAAAGTCCAAAAAAGTCATAGGTCTGATAGCTTGGCAATGGAAAAGTCCAAGAAAGTCAGAGGTCTGATAGCTTGCCAATGGAAAAGTCCAAAAAGGGTAGAGGTTTGATAGCTTGGCAATGGGAAAGTCCAAGAAAGTCAAAGGTCTTATAGCTTGACAATGGGAAAGTCCAAGAAAGTTAGAGGTCGGATAAGTCCAAGAAGGTCGGAGGTCTGATAGCTTGACAAGATAAGTTCAGGAAGGTTAGAGGTCTGATATCTTCACAAACAAGTCCAAGAAGGTTATAGATATGATATCTTGTCAAACAAGTCCAAGGGTATGGAATCAGTTGGGAGCTGATTACTTGGCAAACAAGTCTAAGTATGTAGAATCAGCTGAAAGCTGATTGCTTGGCAAACAAGTCCAAATGTGTGAAGTCAGCTGGGAGCTGATTGCTTGGCAAAGAGTGAACCTAGTAGGTTAGGTAAACCAAGTACTAGGTGTTTCTTGTTTTGCTTGTTTGGTTTATAGGAAACAATAATTGGACAAAGACTCGGGAGATCAAAGCTTGTTCAGGAGAATTGGACTACGTTTGGAAAGGTAAACTACTCCAATCAACCATAGAAGTTTCCAGGCGACCTGAGCCACCGGGTGACCCTAAGATCGTCTAGGCGACTCTAGCCTCCGGTCGACCCTAGAGCCTCCGGTCAACCTAGTAGGAAATTTATTGGGTTCGTACGAGTCGATCCTCGAATAAGTTTTGGCTGAGCTTGGGGTGATTAGATGGTCTTACGATCGACCAGGAGGTCAAAAACTTATCTCAAAGGGGATCAAGTTTGCAGCCACATCAGTAGCGTCCAGGCGACCGGAGGGCCTCCAGTCGACTGGGGAAGTACCGATTGAGTTGTATAAAAGGGGAGTCAAGACAACTCTTGCAAACATCCATCTTCACGCTAGTGCTCATAAACTGCTCCAAACTCCGCTCGTGTGGTCTGGGAAGCGCTAAGAGGAGTGTCACGACACTTAGGGCTTCAGATTCAATCCTACAAGTTTTGTTTTTTTTACTTACATGCTTATTTCTTATACTACTACTCATATTCTTTCTTTCATATTTGTGATTGAGCCTTACAAATCTGTAAGAGGTTTTTCCACCTCCGAAAGTGTTCCGGAAAGGATATATGCATAGTGAACTCGTGCTGAGTGTGAAAACCTTAGATGTACTGACCCTGGAGGTTGGGAACCAAGTAAAAATTGGGTGTCATTGTGTATTTTCTTTTATTGTCTTGTTCTTTAAGATTAGCTTTATTCCACCGCACTACTAACAACTCTAATAGATAATAAAAGAGTGAACGAAAAAGACGATTATGAAATTCACCCCCTCTAGTGTCGAACAAGATCCTACAAAAAACACATAAGAAATACACACATCACACCCCTGGACTTAAACTTTTGCTTGTCCTTAAGCAAAACTTGCAATTTAGATTTATGTGTGTAAATAATGTATCATAATTCCTAGTGAATCAGTTTAATCCTATCATGTAGTTTCACTAATGAGAAAGATAACAAAATTATTTGAATGTGACCTAAGTGGAAGTTCTTCGTGTTCAATGAAAATAGTGGCTTAATCTTTTCAGGTGTCAATTTCTAAGCCTAGTCAAATCGTCATTAACCGTATTCCTAATGCTTCTGATGATAGACACTTACTTGCCACACGCAAGGTTCTTTCTGTTAACTATGCCAAAATTAAATTAAGCCATAAAAATATTTTATATAAATCCGTAAGAAATTTAGGAATTTTTAGAAATTTTCGGGGGTTAAAACGGAATCGTATGAAATTTCTAGGGGTTAAATGAAATAAACTTTATTCAATTTGGGGATGAATAA
>JBBUKS010000113.1:13927897-13949630 GCA_038050645.1 Hedychium gardnerianum
AGCTCACGCAACAAAGGTATAACTCTCATAACCCCTAGTATACGGTTTCCTTCGCATGGATCTTCTAGAAAGGATCTTGATAGTATTCCGCTGCGCTTATGTGTTATTTTTATGCTCAAGATCCTTACAACCCCCCCCCCTCCCGTGGATCGACCAGAACCCTCTTCCTCTAGACACTAGACGGCTAGACACTCTTTTGCTTAACGATATGGGTCATTTTGGATTTGATTTTTCTGACTTCCGCGCTTCTTTGGGCACCCTTCATGAGAATCATGCTGCCCATCAATACCTATTGGAGGGGCATGTTGCTATGTCTCAAGGATAGTTTCAAGAAGTACGAGATCACTTTAGGAGGACGAAGGAGTTCCAGGACTATGTTTCTGATTTCTTTTGTCATCAGTACTAAGAGTGGGAGAGATAGGAGGAATTTAGACATTCTATAGATGTGACGAGGTAGCAAGTTGCTAGCCTTTATCAGTACCATGAGCATCTTGGCAACCTGTCTCGTTTACCTAGATTTCTTCCTTGTCCTCCTCCACTCGGTTGATTTTCTGTTCATTGGGACAATGAAGTGTTCAAGTCTTGGGGGTTTTGTACATATGTACATATTCTTATTTCAATTTGTTGTGATTTTTCTTGGTTTGAGTTTGGTTTGATTATGCTTGTGTCAGTTTGGTCTACTTTTAAATTGTTTTGATTTGGTTATGTTTCATTTGTGACATTTTTAGTTGCATCAGTCATCATATCATTGTTGGTTTGTCTTTATTGCAAGAATACTAGCACGTTTGTTCTAGACTTTCATGTTGTTGTGATTTATAGTGCTAGTATGCTTAGTGATCTATTTTTTCTATCCGTAGTAGCATGAAGTGAGCTATGTTTTTATTGAAAGAGTTTGAGGATTGACCTAGTTTTTGGATCTCTCTACATTTTGCTTAATTATGGTGGTAGATAATTTTGAAATAGTCATGATTCATAGAACTAGACTAGTGCTTATCCTTCTAAGATGATTGCTCAACTATATTTTGGTTACTGGGTAAACTCTGATCATGTCAATTCATTTGGAAAAATCAAAATCTCTATATTTGTCCTAGTGCTACATCTTGCAAGCACAAAAAAAAATAAGGGATGTAAAAATAGTTGTCGTGAGTGAAAACTAAGAAGTTACCCCTTTAAGACCGAGTTAGGTTACTGGAGAAATAACTGTTATGTTTCTCTTGATTTCGAACAATCCTTTGAGACCTTGTATAGTTTGAGAGGGATGAACTATGCATGTGGCAAGTAAGTACCTATCGCTGGAGGCATAAGGAACACGATTAGATGATGACTTGACTAGGCTTGGAGATTGACACTTGAAAAAGTTAGGTCACTCATTGCACCGAGCACTGAGAACTTCTACTTAGGTTATTCGCAAATAATTTTTGTATCATGCTCATCAATGAAATTATATGATAGGATTGGACTAATTCACTAGGGATTATGATGCACCATTTTTCCACATGAATCTAGATTGTAGGTTTTTGCTTGAGGGCAAGTAAAGATTTAAGTCTAGGGGTATGATGTGCGTAGGCTATGCATGTTTCTAGGTATTATTGTCGTATATTTACTTGTATTTCATGAGCATGATTTACACTATCGCACCCTATTTCATTATTATATGACTGCTTTTACTCCTTTAGTTCGGAGATATGCTCTTTTCATATTTTGTTTGACAGGACACATTTAGAAGCAAAAATGGAGCATATTTAACATTGAAGCAAGCTTGGAGGGAAATCAGCAAAGCATGGTCATGCCTTATTCAGCCAAAGCGTGGTTGTGCCTTTGAGGCATGGTCGTGCTTATTTCAACCAAGTCCCTAGGGATTTCAGTAAGTCACACAGTCCGATCGTGCCTCCCAGGCATGACCATGCCTTCTTCACCCAAGTCTCCAACAATTCCAACAAGCTACATGGTCCGGTCGTGCCTCCCAAGCACGGTCATGACTCCCAAGCATGATCGTGCATTTTCCCAAGGGCTAAAACAGAACCCCCCCCCGGTTCAGTCGTGCCTTGCTTCAGCAAGCATGACACATGTGGGGGACCTATACAAGGGGAAGAAGATCTCCTTTTCAAGGGTTTCCCTTCTAGGGAACCCACAAGGTTTATTTTCGAGGTAGATTTCGACGATCCGTCCAACATCCGAGCTAGGATTTCATCCGAAGACACCAGCAACGCATTAATAAACATTCTCTTCTCTCTACTTCATGTATTGAGTTATAGATTGCTATTTTCTATGTATTGTGGTTGTATTTCCAACACTATGGAATAGATTTTCCAAATTCTAAGATATAGGGAATATTTATGATGTGATGTTGATGTATGAACTTTGGATTTACTTATTTCCTTGTTATATGACATGTTTATGACTTGTTCTATTGTGTTGTGCCTTGTTCTTGTTCGATTAAATGTGTGTGTGGTGAATGCATTTAGATATGAAAGATTTGTCACCATGTAGAGGAGATGTTTTAGATTGTATGATCGGGGGGCCCTTAGTGATAGAGAGTATCCCTTTAACCGGACTTTCTAGAGTCATCACCTTGAAATGAGGGTCAATTCTCTACAAGGGAATAGCTAATTAGAGTTTAATGGATTTTTCCCAATTTAATTTTAGGAAGTGACTTGTGTAATCTAGACTGTATGACCATGGGCCCTCATGTGAAAGAGGGTATCCCTTTAACTGGATTTTCTATATTACCTCGTTACTTAATAGCATTTAAAGTGGTGTTAACACTCTAGTGTAACCTTTATGGGTCCATACCGGTAATTAGGTTAGAATCTTTACAAGAGCATATCCATTGAGATAAGGAGATGAACAATACATAGAACATCAACTAGCATCATAATGAAATCGAAATCCTAGAATCATTTTCTCAAGCTAATTCCTCCCTCTTCAAATATTTGCTCTCACTGGATTTCTCTCTCTCTCTCACTCATTTGTGTCTTCAAACAACCTTCAATTATCTATATAACTTGCTTTGTAAACTTGACTAGTTCTTAATCAAGTCCCTGTGGATTCGATATTTTATTACTTGACGACATAACCGTGCACTTTCAGTTAGATAACAATAGCTCTATGTTGGTGCTCTAATCGATTTCAATCTTGCAATTGGGTTGACATAGCAAATATTAGCATTAATCACATGTATGTGTTGTTTAGGTATCAAAAAGTATTTATTCTCTAATTGATTAACCAAGCATGTCTTAGGAACCCAACCAAGTCTATTTTTAGCATGTCTTTTGACTAAGGTAAGAAAGGAAACATGATTTTGATTTGAACTAAATCCAAATCTAGTCTTGTTGTATGTGGCTCGTCTGGATCAAAGCATCATACCTAAATACTTAGTCCTAGATGTGAACTTACTTAAGGTTGACTATAACTTACTGACTTGGTCTTTCAAATCAGAATTCTCTTCCTCAAGCTTTGACACCTGAGTTGAGGTTCCGACTTGACTAACCTGAGTTAATAAGTCTAAGTTAGATTTTTCCTTAAGGTCTTTGGCCTCCTTAAGTGAAGTCTTAATTTTAGACTTGTATTTAGCTAGAGTTTTTGTCAGATAGGCAATAGTAGCATATAATTTTTCAACTAAAGGAACTATTACCTTGTCAGCTGACTCATTTAAGTCGCTGACTTGACTTGAATCTGATGCTGAGTTGTAGTCTAACTCAAACTCTAAACTTGAAGCTTCTTGGATCGCTGTCAGTGCTAGAAGGTTGGCATGATTTGAGTCTGATTAAGATTCTAATGATGACTCATCCCAGGTTGCTTTCAGTGTCTTCTTCTTCTTTCTCTTTCTCGGTTCCCTTTCTCTCTCCTTTAGAAGTGGACAGTTGATTTTGAAGTGTCCTTTCTTGCTGCATTCAAAGTATCGTACGTTGGCAAGGTCTTTGTTCGAGATTTCTTTTTTTTACGAATCTTTGAGAGAATTTCTTTCATCAGATCATCCTTTTAACCAGATGTGCTACTTTGGATGATAGATTATCTTCATCAATTGTTGATTAAAACTCGTATTCTATTTCATTCTCTTCTTTCGGTTTGAATTTTGTATTGGATTTTCCTGCAGTTAATGCTATACCCTTCTCTTTTTGATCAAGGTTAGTCTTCTCATGTAGTTCAAAATCACAAAAGAATTCATCTAATTTAATGACAAAAAATTCCTTGGATACTTTGTAAGCATCAACCATTGATGCCCACAAGGTTGTCCTCAGAAACACCTTAAGTACATACCTAATTAAGTCATGATTATCGACTTGTTCGCCGATTACATGGATGTCATTTAAGATTTCTTTAAAGTGGTTGTAGATCTGACTTACTATTTCTCCTTCTTTCATTTGGATATTTTAGAATTGGCTTAATAGTAAGTCTTTTTTTAGTAGTTCATGAGTCAGTTGAGCCTTCATATAGTTCAATTACTTTTTCCTAGAGTTGTTTAGCACTACTGAAAGGGCCGACTTTGGAGTTGTTCCTATGTTAGCCCACACTATAGTGTAGTTGTGGCTCCAGCATTGGCTTGATCCTTCCTTTTATTTTCACTTATCCAATTATAGTAGGGGATTGGTTGACCATTATCATTTGTTGGTAGTTCAAAGCCTTCCTTCACTATTAGATAGTTTTCTATCTCATTCATGAGGTAGTATTTCATCCTATTTTTCCAATAGGAAAAATTATTGCCATTGAAAAGCGGTGGGCTGGTTGTGTTGAAACTTTCCTACAAAGACATTTTTGAAATAGATATTTTGTTCAAGTTGTATTTGTTAGGATCGAAGGAATTTAGATATCTCCACAATAGTATGATATTGTCCACTTTGGGCCTAGGCACTCATGATTTTTCTCTTGGGTTCTATCCAAAAGGCCTCATACCAATTGAGATGTTTTTCCCTTATAAGTCCATGATCTTTCTCATGTTTTTTTAATATGAGACTTTGTTTGCAACCTTACAACCCCAAAAATCCCCCCCCCCCTCCCTCAAACGAAGGACCACAGGGGGCCCCCTCATTCGATCCTCGACCCACCAGAACTTCATGTCCCTCGGTCCACCCGGCGTACTAGGACTTCCTTGCCTAGCCGCAACTAGGACTTCTCTGCCTGGTGTCTGTTCCTCTTGATCCAGACACGGGAGCCCCTACTTCCTTTGTTTGAGGTTAATATTTTACTCACATGGCTCGATTAGACCATAACTCTTGTGCACAATCAGCAGTTAGACCTTTTGGCAGTCCGAGCTCTAATATCAATTGTTAGGATCGAAGAAATTTAGATATATCCATAATAGTATGATATTTGTCCACTTTAGGCCTAGGCCCTCATGGTTTTGCTCTTAGACTCTACCCAAAAGGTCTCATACCAATGGAGATGTCTTTCCCTTATAAGCTCATGATCTTTCCCATGGGTTTTCAATGTGGGACTTTGTTTGTAACCTTGCAACCCCAACAATATTAAGGTCTAGGATAGGATATGAGTTTGGTTTGGTTGTAGTTAGGGTTGGATTTTGGTTCAGGCTAGGCTTCGATTATTAATTAATTTGTTTGTTTGTCCCGACATAGAGTACAAAGCTCGCCCTGTGTTAGATTCAGATTTTGCTTTGGGTTAATTAAGTAGGAGTTTCCAAAATTAGCTTCTAGGTAGTGGCGAGGCAAGAGCCTTCTTGATTATCGGAGCAACGACTACTTGCTAAGACAAATCTAACTTAAGAATCTAGAACTGAATCAACTTCTATACAGTGCCTTCCTTGGTATAACTAGTTTAGAGTAAGTTGAGATAACTTTTACTAGTTCCACTTGACTAGATGCATCGGGTAGGATAATCTAACCTATACATGCACTTCACCAAACTTTCCTAGTTTCTTTTAGCTCAACCCGCTTTGATACCAAATTGTAGGATCGAACTTGACGCTAGAGGGGGTGAATATCGTTAAAAAATTTACAAGCAGATATTTAAATAAAAATAACTGAAATAGTTGAATCAATCAAAGTAGCAATGCTGAAATAAATATAACTTTGAAATTTATTCAATGGCTAGACCAATGTAAGCATGCAAAAAGATTCAACTTATAAGATCAAGCATACAATCAATTGATCAACCAAAATAGAAGTATAGGCATGCACAATAATTATAAAATATGATTCTTATTTCTCCTAGGTGGAGAAACTTTATAGAAAATGAATATAAAATATTAAACAAAAATTACAATAAATGAGGCAACATAAAAAAACGAAAATATTATTTTAGGTGTTGTTGACTGAAAATGAACAGGGGGTTACAACATATTGCAGCACAGAAAGTGAGAGAGCACTAGAGCACAAGCATAAGAGACTGAGCAATGATCTTGAATGAGTTGTGTATTGGATATCTTCAAGCTCTACCTCGAGACCCTTTATATAGTACTCGTCCGATAGCTGAGGCCTTCCTGGTCACCTGTATAAGTGTTGACGTGGCTAACACTTTTATCCGTAAGATAATGTTAACAAAACTTCCTAATCAACTAGACGCCCCCCCTGGTCGCCTGTATAGGTGCTGACGTGGCTAACACTTTTATCTATAAGATAATGTTAATGAAAGTTCTTGATCGACTGGATGCCCCCTGGTCGCTTGGAGAGGGGTCAAATTTGATCTTGACCTGACTCGCTCGGGTTACTGATAACGTTGCTTTCCCGGTTGCCTAGAAACCTCTCTGGTCGCCCGTACACTCTGGTCGACCCGACCCAGCTACAGTCCTGGACCCTCCAATTTCACTCGCTGAGAGTTATCACCATCCAGTCGCCCTGAACTTCCTTTGGTCATCTGGAACTATCAAATTGCTTCCCTACAGTTCTTATACATAATGCGTAGGATATATGATTTAAAGTTACTTGCACTTTACCTGACTAGATTTTGACCCATCTAGTTTAGGTTGCCAAGCAATCAGTTTCCAATTGATTCCGCTTGGACTTATTTGCCAAGCAATCAACTCCTAGCTGATTCCACACATTTAGACTTGTCTTTCCATGATATCATACCTCTGACATTCTTGGACTTGTCTTACCAAGCTATCAAACCTCTGACCTTATTGGACTTGTCTTTCCAAACTATCAGACCTCTGACCTTCTTGAACTTCATTCACCTAACACCCAGCTAGGAATTTTCTTGTTTGCCTAGCTTCACTCACTAGGACTTCAATCACCTAGCTCCCAGCTAGAAATTTCACTGCTTAATTCTCAACCAAGACTTTAGACCTAGCTTCACTCACTAGGACTTTTCATTCACTTAGCTCCCAACTAGGAATTTTCTTGCTTTATTCTCAACCAAGACTTTAGTTGCCCAACTTCACTCACTAGGACTTTTCACTGGTTAAGTTACTTGTACCTGCACACTTGACACTAATTCATTAAATTTCACCAAACCTATTTTTAACCTTAGTCATACATCAAAACCTTGAGTTAAATGTTATGGTCCCAACACCAACAATCAAGTCCCTCCAGCCTGGTATCCTTGATTTGCTAAGACTTGTCTTACCTAGTCTGGTCTAGCTGACCCACTAAGGCTTTTATCCTTACCTAACCTCCAGTTAGGACTTCCCTTGCTAGTCATCTGGTCCTGACTAGACTTTTTCTTATTAATCATCTGGTTAACTTTGATCTAACTAAACTTCACTCACATCCAAACATCATATCCTATTTGGATCAACCCTTGGTCAAACTGACCAGATAAATGTGTATTATCAAACATCGAAATCTTAAAGGTTGATTGCTCCAATAATTCCTTTTTGATGTTTTATAATTTTCTTAAGTTATATATAGGTCTCAAGGGTTTTATATCAATCTTAAGTTGCTTGAGAACTTCATTATCAGACCTCTGATCACATAATAATAGAGATTATTAGTCATATTGAGATATTAACACTCGTGTTAATTTATTTAATATACAATATATGGTTAATTAGCTTTAGTACAAGTGTGAGAGAGCCATAGAGATAATCACTTTGTGTGAACACTTATTTTGTAATTATACTATTCAATATATCTAACGTTTTTTTTTATAAACTTATTATATTATATAATAATTGTGATAAAATTCTAAAAAGTAATGTTGTGTTAGTAGTTGATAGATGTATAAGATGAGACTACATACAAATAGAACTGTTAAATGTTTATGGCCATAGCAGTGTGGAGATTGGATATGGATATTATAGTAAAACTCATTACATTATATATTTGGTCCTTGTAAAATTTGACTAAATAAGAAAATTAAAACCAACGAATTATTTTGATGTCTCCATTTAAAAAGACCAACATACTTGAGTGTAAACACCTAAACTAGTTCTAGCTTTAGAAACAGCTAGGTGTGAAAGAGTAGTAATAGGTCGTTTAAAAAGCGCACAGAGGATCCTTAAGGACACAGTTAGCTAATACTATACAAACCTTGTTATAATCTGTAGATGAACGAGGTGGAACAAGCATTTAATTGGTATTGAACCTATTTTCATACAATAATCCTTAGAAAGAGTATTCAGATTTCAGATAGCCACTAGTTGGTCTGTACCACATATACTGTTTATTTCACACACACCAAATACCGAGCAGTGGGTCTGCACTACACAAACCATGCACGACCCATAACCACATCGTTTATTTCATACATAGGTAATACTGATTGACATTAACTGCGCAGTCAATCCATCTCAAGCATTTTCGGCAGGACTAAGCTGGGTGCTTTTGACATGAGCGTAAACAGGAACAGGGCCATCGTCCCGGTAGACAAACAATCCATAAAATCCGCCTAAAGTGACCACCCCAGACATTAGCCACAGTATGACAGCTAGTGGCAGTGGCATCACCGCCGTCACACGCCATGCAAAGGCAACATTGAGACCAGCAGCAAGGACCCACACTGCCACCTTCAGCTGCCCCTTCCTCTTTGGTGGAGAATCCGGGCCAAGATTGTCAAACATCTTAAGGCAAGCAAAGAGCAGCAGTAAGTCTGAGTAAATAAATGCTGAGAAGGCCAGTGCTGAAGGATCATGACGTGAGTGATAAGCAGACTCCACGGCACTGACTGTGAGGAAGACAAAGGCGAAGAATGGAAGTAAATTGAAGAGCCTGGTTAGCCAACTGGGACTCCTGTTATCAAGTTGCTTGGATGGAAATTCATTCTTAGGCTTGATCTCCGTTGCTGCTTCAGTATCCATCTGAAATAATAAATTAACAGACAAAGTAGTAATACTGAAAAAAGTGAAAAACAGAATGAATAGTTTCTTGAGCAAATGATGGATACAACCCACTGGATAGTAGTATGATTAATGTTAGATTTGATCCATAAAAAAAAATTAAAAAAAAAAAACTAGGTGCATTTTAGTGAGAGAAAAGTCTGTAGTAAATTAGGAAGAAATATTTACCAACTGCTGCTTACTTGGAGAGAGATTATTAGAGAAGAAAGGTGGAAAGATCAAAATCCTTCTTCCAAATATATTTTCTCAAAATAGAAAAAGAATGAATTAGATTTGTCTTCTTATTCTCAACTGATCCATTTTCCCAACCTTTCTTCACTTTTCCCTTCTCGATGCATTCTTGAATGGTGTTATGTGTTTCTCTACCACATCTTGAGATTTCACATTGACAAATAATTATATTTATATTTAGTTATATTTTTTTAGTACAATAATATCAAATCCAACGAGTTATTAGAACAAATTTATGAATGGTTATGTATAATGTTTAAATCAGCAAAGGAATTAGCATAGTTTAATCAAAATAATTCTCTAAGAAAATACATTTATTTGCACTTAACAAATTCATGGATTTGATGTTCTCCTCCATCCCGACCAGCATTAGTTATCAATGTTCATAGTTTCAATCTTTGGTGTTCATAATGGGAGAGGAAGAGGCATCTTTTGTCTATTTGCAACAACAAAAGCTATTGACAATAATGGTTGCTATAATGCTCAATGCCTACAAAGCATGACAGCAAAATTCATTGCTCAACCAGCTCTTGGTGGCACCAGTCGTGTGGGGTATCTGGGTCAGCGTATGACCTCAACTAGCTCTTGATAGAACTGTTAATTGCTCGTGCAACTTCAGCTATGACACTTACTGGTCATGTTACACTTGATGCAGCACATAGACTTAGCCAACAACAATATTGGCAGCAAGAAATTTGCACCTACAATCACGTGGTATCACACAATGGAATGAATAAGGGATGGAGGTCACCAAAGATAGAATAGGCTTCCACTATTTTCAGGGCTTTATCTCCTCACTCTTCTACTACCACTCATTTGACATTTTCTCTAATTTTTATGCATCTTTCTCTATTCATTCTTGTTTGTTTAGGTAAAATCCCTCAAAAGACCCATGGCTGATATCCCCAGAAAAGCCTCATAAACCAATTTCCCCTCCCTATCTAGACTAGCTTGAGATGAGGAAAAATATGGCCACCTATCCTGCGCCTAAAAAATGAGGGCAAGGCCACAATTTTGTTGCCCTCTCCCATGAGTTCATCTCTTCCTTCAATCTTGATGATTGAAGTTTCACTGGCCCTACTACAGGTGCTTCATGATGCAAGGGAGGGAAAGACAGACAAGCATCTTCCAAGGACCTCTTTTGAAGGCTTGGTTTTCCTAGATCTCTATCATAGTTGAGCAATTCATTGGCTCCATTTAAAATCATATTTAAAACCCTTACTCTGCATACTGTCTTTTCTAACATTTAGATGTTAGAGAATCATGTAACTCAGATTGTAGGTAGTAGGCAGCTTCTAAAGCAACATCTAGATTAGGCATTCAGCATTTATTCAAGAATGCACATATTAAGTCATCAAACAAGGAACATGCAAATGACCAAAAAATTTTATGCATATTTCTGCACATGCTGTTACTAGAGCAAAGAGAGGTCCATCTATAATGGGAGATATTATCCTAGTCGCTCCCTCCTTGAATGGACCATCCCCGATGGGGAATAGTCTCACATCCATTCCTTTTTCTCTCTGCCTTTACCTTGAGCAGGTTTTAATCGGTTAGGCTCGCATCACTTTCTGACTGTGCTTATTATCCATTGAGACATTCACTTTAATCGGATAGTCTTTTATCTACGTCACAGCAATCTAGAAGTGAGTCAAACAAATACACTACTCATCCACAACTAACACGAAGAACAAAAGGCCAATAAGTTCAAGAGGAAGGGTACTAAAAAGAAAGTAAAATAAGGTGAGCAAGATTAATAACGAATAGAGAAATGGACATAATTTAGAACATGAATGAACAATGTGAACGAGATTAATGACCCCTTCTGATTCGCTCAAACTTTGGTATGGCCTACACAATTTTTCATATATATTTTTTTTTCAACCCTTACATGCACTAGCAATATCCCATGAGGTATTTTTCATTCATGTTTATTGAATTAGTGTCAAAGGACATCTTGCATTATTAAACCATTAGATAACACAATGAATATATTCTCTGAAGGTTTAAAAGTGAAAAGAAAAATTAGATAACAACTAGAGTCAAGCCTCCACTTTCATAGAAGAGCTTCTTTAGAATAGAATACCAATCTAAAGCTTGTGGTGTATGGATACCTCGTGATCAAGACTACAAAACATGTAAGATACTAAGAGATTTAATGTAACTATCTTGTAGTAATAAATTAGTCCAATGTTACTATCTAGAATGTAGGAATAATTTAATTCTAAATAAAATTACAAGAGTCAAAGTCGAAACGCCTACACCTCATAAATTGTTAATGATCCTCCAACATCAAACATTAAAGTTATCACAAGTAAAAAAAAAATATTGAACCAGGTAACACCGAACCTGGGGCAACCGACCTGGCTCCACGAAAGTTTCTTACATGCCGCCGAGGTAAATCCGGAAGCGCTCGCAGCGGGCTACCCAGAAGCCCAGCATCCCGTGGTTGCGCTCCCCATTTGGAGGAAAAATTCCTACAAATGCGTCGTAGCTGGGGATTAAACCGTGGGTGCCTGGGTGACAACTTGACGTCCTTCCGATGCACCGTAGCCCCGGGGGCGCTAAAATTATTACAAGTGATTCACTTATAGATGAACATACTCCTTATGAAATATTTATATTTATGGATAGTTTAGAAAATTAATTTTATAGGCAATCAACCTTTTCATAATCTAATATATCTATGTACTCTATATTATCCCGACTTGAAAAAGAGTATTCATATCCATGTCTGTGAGATACAAGTCTTAGACATGAGATTTTGTCAAAATGAGAGCACGAGGCTCATCGAAAAAGCATAGGGTACCTTAATATTTGAACAAATATTATCTAAAGTTAGTTTTTATATTATAAATTATATAACTTAAAATTTATTTAACATATAATAAACAATAATAATTATTATTAGATTAATATTATATAACATAATTGATATCATAAACTTATATCTGAATTTATATAATTTATAAATAGCAACATATAATAAGTTATATATTCTTATATAAGATAAAAGCTATGCAAATGATAGGCCGTATATCCTTACCCTACCCACAGTAACCCATAACCCTAACCAACATCTAGTCCTGTTATATATTGTATTTTTACTTTATTTAAATTTTAACTTAATTTAGCTGAATTGATACAATTTATTGGATTTTAAGATCCATTAAAAGTCTACTTAGGGTTAGATTAGTCCATTAGATGGGCCTTGTTTTGAGTCAAGTGGATTTAAATCAGGCTAAGGATGAACCAAGTCTATTCTTATCCTCGTGTTCCCCTCGCTCATGCCATTTTGAATTGTGAACTCTATAATTATCCTACTAGTGCATTACGAGGTCTCCTCTCCTTTGAGAACCTAGGTATTCAATCTAGACCTTTTCCACTCTCCTAATCTCTCTTCTTTCTCTTTCTTTCAATTGACATCCCTCTTTGCCAAGTAGATATCGACGGTTTAATCTTAGTAGTCGGTGACACAATCAAGCATGTATGTATAGAACTTAGTCCTTTTCTCCGTGCAAACAATGCATTTGTAATCAGTAATTCTCCCTCCTTACACACGACACCATCAAAATCAACTTCCTCCAAGCATAACACAAGTTGCTGGTAGATTTCTTTTGTTTCTTTGTTCTTCCTCTTGTCCCCTAATAAAGAAGGCGAGACTAATTGTTCAAATTCGTACATCATATTTGTATTGTGTCATGTCAAAGCAGGTATAGTGGGGTAAAACATTGAGTCTTAGTATCACAACTAGTACTAATAGCTCTTCATGAGTACCACGAACTCATAAACTAGGTTGTGCAACAAATCTACGTGCTAGTAGCAAATGATTGATCCAAGTATTAATAAAACTAAAGAAGATTAAGTTGGTCTAGAACTATATATCAATTGTTGATAATTATAGTTATTGTATCACATTTTCTAGGGGATGTTATGAAGGAAAATTCACGAAGGATCTAATCCATGTGAAAAATGTTATCAACATGTTCAATGGTGGGTATGAAAGGTCACCCATAGATGTGGACATAAATGTTCCTTCACAATCTTCTTCATAAAATACATGAATAAAATTTGTTCCTGATAAACTAAAGTGAAGGAAATGGTTGAAGACCTAAAAGTTGCACTTTTTTACACTGCATGCTGGTCCAAGTTAATTCACCTGAGTCCAAATATCATTTAATCTTAGATTGTTGAGCAGAGTGAAACTGATTGGATAAATAAATCGAGAGGGGCTGGGTTTACATGGAGTTGCCTGGAGATCAGGGACCGTATTTGAGACTTTGAAAACGAGGACCCTGACCAGGCGTTTTTTTGTAAAGCCAGAGGCTTCTTTAGTTTTTCCCTACTTATTCTCCTCCTAGATAAAATTGAACAATTTCTAAGTACCTTCTACTAAAAAAACACACACACAGAAAAAACAAATCTAGAGTTGACTGAAATAGAACAATACCGTGTAGCCTGTAATTAAGTAATAATAGAAAAACATAGATTTTCCAGTTGCAAATCCCATGACTTCACAAAATCCACCATTCTTTGCAAGGAAATCTAAGAACTAATCAAAGCTGCACAAGATATGGCTTAAAGCAAGAGGAAAACGGGAACGAGGGAAGAGAAATCAAAGGAACGGATTCATCTGTATAGCGAAACAATTTGAACAAATTATTCGACTGCGGAAGAATATTGGGTAAACGAGCTTACTGCTTCCTTGATTCTCGAGGTAAAGGAGCTAACGGTGGAAGAAGATGGAAGGCGTCGATGAAAAAGGGCAAAAGAAAAGTCAACCAAAGGTATTCGGAAGATGTGGTCTTAGAAAAAAATTAATTATTAAAACGCGCTTTTACAAAAGATATATTCTTTTTTTTCTTTTTATATTTTTTAAATCAAAATTTTTTAAAATCCTAACCTTTAAATATTATACATCCTAATTTTTTTTTCTTTATATTTTTTTAATTTTAATATTATAATTCAATCCTTAAAAATTTAAATACTTCAAGATATATCTGGCTCATTTTCAAACATTTCAAATGTAATATTATTTTCGCCTTTAAATATATTAAAATTTATAATTCAGATACTAAAGAACTAAATAACCCTCGAATAGCGTGAGCCCTACTACAAAAATATATTTTTTTATAAACAAATAAGGTAGAAAATTAAGAGCCATCAAAAGGCCCCTATTTTGAAATCTTTTATTATTTCATCTTGAAGCTATTTTGTACGGAATAATACCTTTTTAGAATTATTTTATACATAACTGCTCCATTTTAAGGTAAGTTTAATTTGATAAAAAAAAATACTCTAAGACAGTTTTATATAAAGCAGTTCCAAGAAAGGCGAAACATTCGTTTCAATGTCCTCGTCAGTTCATTTCAAAATTAATACGGAGTAGATAAATCATAATAATTATTAATCTAAACAGTGATTAGTACATAAGTGAGGGCAAAAACCTGGGTACTAATCAGGATTTGACTCTCAGATTTCATAATGATAACACCTTATGTATTAGCCATCAGCTCATCTCGTGGGGACTATATAAAATAATTTCAAGGTGAAACAATAAAGGGGTCATGCGGCACAAATCTTCCACCTTACTGACGTTGATGATGATCTCGTTATCGTGATGTTTCGGACCTCTATGAATCAACATGCATCAGCATCGTAGGAAGAGTCATCTGGCACGAGACCTCTTTCATATTTTTTTTTAAAAATAATGAAGTCAAATAATATTAAATTTGGAAAGATCAATTTAATTTTATAAAAAAAAAATTATTAACTATCAAAATAAGTTAAACAATTTTAATACAAGTTTATCTAAATGATCAATATTCTTAAATTCATTTTTTACTGGAAAAAAAAATTCTCTATAATGTACCGCAATTGATATTTAAATCTTAGATCCCTTAATTATTCATTAGAGGGTCTAACTATTATATCATTACTCTAGGGACGACCTCTTCCATATTTAAGTCATCATGGATCGAGGAAAAATAACAAAGCAATAATGAAGAAGAACAAATTTAAATTAAAGTTAGGTTAAATATCATATTTCTCTCATACCACACTATAAAAAAAAATCATATATCGATGGATATTTATATCGCTATTCCATCATTATATGTTCATAATGATGAAATATTGATGAAATCATGGTCGTCGTAATAAATTAGATTGTAAACAATTTTTTCCGATGGAATATAATTTTCGTCATTTATTAGCGACTGAAACAATAAATACATTGATAGTTTGGGATCGATAATTAACAACAAAATTATGATTTCCATCGTTAATCACCGATAAAAACTAATATTCCATCATTATTTCCATTACGGTAATTACCAACAGTTAATTCTTGACGGAAACCAAGGTTCCGTTGCTATTTTAATTAAGATTATTAACAATGAAATTGTGATTTCCGTCGTTAATCACCGACAAAAATCATAATTCCATCGTTAATCACCGACAGAATATATGTTTTCGTCGCTATTTATCATAAGAAAATACTGTTCTATATTAAAATTTAACGACAGAATTATGGTTTTCGTCGTTAACTAGTGACGAAAATCATGATTCTATCGCTAAATATAAAAGAAATTTGCAAAATCTTTTTTATATTGAGAATGTACCATATTTACATTTTTCATATCAATAACAACCATCACAAACAATGACGATACAAATACAATCTATACACAAACTAAACATCAACAAACTAATAATCACAATCACATACACAATTCATACACAAACTAATACAATCTCAATCACAATCACATACATAATTCATACACAAACTAATACAATCTCATACACAATTCATACACAAACAAACTAATCACATATACACAAATCCAATAAACACTAATCCCATATACACAAATCCACATTCACATTCGCAATCATACATGAATGAAAGTCATCTAAGTCCAATATATAGAAACAAACTAATATATATCCAAATTATATACATGAAACGAAATGATCCATACCATGATAGAAATCATACAAACAAAATAATCTCATATACACAAACAAATTAATCATACACATATTATCCAAATATCCACAATAAAATATCTAAATCCCCTACAAAGAATCCAAATACAATCCTATGAGATAATACTATAGTATCTTGCAGAAAGTAAAATACTATAGATTATGATTATGATGATTATGTGTATATATATATATATAACTAAAAAATTATAATATATAACTAATTTTACATATAAAAAAAGTACCTGGATCATATTTTGAATGACAGATGGTGATATGATGATGAATATATCAATAGAAACTCTTGAGAAAAGATAATACAATTAGAGATAAACAAATTATAATATCAAAATTGAATAAATATATTTTGCATGGTTTATGTGTGATAAAGTAAAAAAAATGTAGTTGAACAGACCTTAGAATGAGCTAATCAACAAGGTCACGTGAGTCTTGAGTCTCCTGTGACTCAAAACGATGATGTGATGTAGTCCATTAAGCAATGACTGCTCGCATCTCGGCCAAGGCAGCAGCATCTCTCGCCTCTCGAGAAGGTTATTCTCTGCTCCTGATTGGTCATCCTCTTCTTTATTGTGGCCAGTTGATTTTTTAGTTCTTGATTTTCTTGTCTTAATGATTGCACATCAGTAGAAGTAGAAGAAGAAGAACTAGGATGACCCCTAGGAACCCTCAAACGAACAAATACCACTTTGGTCTAGGAGCCAAGGCTGTAGAGGGAGGAGTTCTTTGTCCTTCCACTAACAACATCATAATAAATCTCATTTATCGCCTAGGTGGATAGATCCTGTGACTCCCCTCCCTCTACTGGTGGTTGAGATGACTAGGTCACTCTATTTGTCATTTCCTTCTATGAGAAAAAAGTAAATGATTAATATCTTATACACAATTACTAAAGATAATCATTGTTAATGGTTAAATGTAATAAAATTAATAATCTTATGTGTATGACCCAGGATTGAGGATCAACAAATGTGCCATATTTTTTATTATGAGTCTTGATAAAAGACCTCTAAATAAGTGGATTGTCGGTCTAGAAAATATTCCTACATATACAAAATAGTTGGGACAAAATTATTCAAGTTTGGTAATAAATTAAAATTTGCTTATATAACTTTAAATTAAAATCACTAAATCCATGGCATGTTCTACAATAAATTGAAATTCGGAGGTATGCCGAGCGGATCCGGTGCTCGGATCACCTAGCTCTATATTTCTATTTGCTCGAGCTGTTGTAGAATTTGACTGTCACTTTTCTGCAGCCTAGGTGGAAGTCCATGCACTCCAGATCTCGTCTGATACATACCTTAGCCTCATGCCCTTTCTTCTCATATTGTATAATAGGTCTTTGTATAATTTGGCACAATAAATATTCTAAGTGGCGGTAAATTATGCCTTCTGCACTTCCTCCCAGATATATTTTTTCTACAATAATAGGTTAAAAAATTAGTATGCTAAAAGATAAATATATGATACAATATCAAACATATTCAATTTACTTACCATAAATTTCTTATAGTAGAAATCTTTCATCTCCTGGTCTACATGTTTCCATGTAGTACTAGAAATACAGACTTGCTCTTTAAATTTTTCACTGATGTATGTCGCTACCCTATGGCCATCCGAAGTAAACCTACATGAAAAATATTTCAGGTATGAGAAATATGTTATAAATAAAGTCATATATGAATTAGAATTACTAATAACAAAAATACTTACGACTCCCCAATAACCCTCAACATAGTATGGCCGCGGGGTGGCACTACCTGGTCTGTCATCCTAATATCTACAAAATAACATTACAACATATCATAATATTATTATAACATGATAATATCTATATATAAAAAAAGAGGAAATCATAACTTACTTAATGATCAATAATGTTAATATTAATCATCATTACAATCTGAATCATGAATATTAACAATTTATAAGTCCTCATCACTAGACTTTGTTAGTTCAACAAACTCCTCACTGTTGGATATCTCTCCATCATCTACCTCCTCGTAAGTCACATTAACATCTACAAGTAATTGAGATGTGAATTGAAGTTGTGAATCAACTTCATGTCTCTCCACTTCGTCATTCTGAAATGCATCATGGTTTTGAGTAGTGATGGTGTTCGAAATTTCTATGGTCGAGCGAGGCTTCATTCGACAAACAAACAACCATGTTGGTGCAATTATCCCCGAGTCAAGGGTTGACCAGGTTGACCAAGTTAGGGATGACTTGAGCTTGGGTTTAGATGTTTGATCAATATGTTAAGTGAAGTCAAGTAGGTCAAGGGTTGACCAGAGACTTGAAAATTATGTAAGTCCTAGTGGGACTAGGCAAGAAAAAGTCCTAACTGAGATTAGGTAAGAGAAAAGACATAGTGGGATAAGGCAAATGAAAGACCTAGTTGGAAACTAGGCAGTGAAAGTCCTAGTGAGACTAGGCAACCATAAATCCTAGTGGGACTAGGCAAAGGGATGTCTTGGTTGGGAATCAGGCAAACCTAGTTGGGAACTAGGTTAAGTCCAAGGTGAGTTAACTGGGAGCTAAAACACTTGGCATAAGTAAAGTCCTAGTGGGACTAGGCAAACCTAGTTAGAAACTAGGTTAAGTCCAAGGTAGGTTAGTTGGGAGCTAAACACTTTGCATAATTGAAGTCCTAGTGGGACTAGGCAAACCTAGTTGGGAACTAGGTCAAGTCCAAGTTGGGTCAGCTGAGAGCTAAACAATTGGCACGAGTTAGGTGGCTGTGTTAATCGATTGAGAATTAATTGAGCAACATGCAAATCGATTTGGAAATTGATTGGGCAGAGTGTAAATCGATTGGCTGGGTAAGTCAATCGATTGAAGTTGTTCTCAACATAATAGAAGGAACTGTAATCAATTGGTCAATCGATTAAGGGCTCACCAATTGATTGGAGCATGCTGCCAATCAATTGGGAGGTTGCTATTTATCACGAGAATAGAAGCTGCCTCAATCGATCAAATGATTAATTAAGTCAGAACCAATCGATTGGAGCAATCGATTGGGAGCTATTTGTTGTGAGAACAGAAGCTGCCCGAATCGATTAGGTGATCAATTTAAGCAAAACCAATTGATTGGAGCAATCGATTGAGCAGTATTTGTCATGATAGAACAGAAGAGACTGTAATTCATTGGTCAATCGATTATAGCCCGACCATCGATTGGGTGATTGTTTAGAGCCAGTTTGTCGCGAGAACAAAAAGCTTCTGAATCGATTGGATGATCGATTAAGAAGCTAGTAATCAATTGGCTTGGTTCACCAATCGATTAGGCATTCAAAAAGGAGTCGTTGAACGGGCAGATATGATGTGGTAATCGATTGATGAGTAAGGTCAATCGATTAAGAAACCCTAAATCAGCAGGATAAAAGATTTTCACGTGGATTGAAGTAGCAACTCTTTTGAGTTTTCTCTAGAAGCTCTCAACGCCAGTTCTTGGAAGGTTAGAGGTGAAGTGCGGGTGCATTTCCAACCTACAAGAGGTATTCCAAAGCAACAAGCAAGCAACACAAGCAAAGGTTCTTCATTGTATTTGCTTTCTTTTATTGCTTGTATTTATTGTAAGCTCGTGCAGAGTTTGTACAAGGCTTCTCCGCCTCCAAGAAGGAAGTTTTCATAGTGTATATGTGAGTTAGGAGAGTGGACCCTTGGATTAGTCGCCTCAAGGAGGTGACTACCTAGTAAAATGAAGGTGTTAGCATTGCTTCGAGTTTTCCATTGCAAATCATCATCAAGAAGCGAATGGATCTAATCACCCCCCTCTAGCTCCCTTTTGGTCTAAACAAGTGGTATCATAGCCAGGTTACTCTTCTTTGGACTAATCACCAGAAAGAGCAAGAGCTAGAGGAAGAAGAAGTTGAAGTGAAGCCCTAATTTCAAAAGTCAAAGCATTCATCATTAAGGAGCTCAACTTCACAATGAAATTTCAAGATGGAGTCGGATATGACATCCGAGCACCGCCATCATTCCAAATGGAAAGTTTTGACATTTGAAAATCAAGAATGGAGAGTTTCTTGATGATGGACATAGAGCAATGGTTTGCTCTAATGGAAGGTTTTGAAGGTCCAAGAGATTCAAAGGGAAAACCTCTTCGGAAGGGCAAATGGACCCAAGAGCAAATCAAAATATCCGAGGCAAATGAGAAGGTAACCAAATTGTCAAAAAATTTGGTGCCTAGGAATCTCTTTTGCAAAATTGGAGAATTTCAAGATGCCAAGGATTTATGAAGCAAGTTTGCTAAGGTTCATGAAGTTTCAATCTCAACGCCAAGAGAAAACGAATATAAAGAGGGAGACTCTTTGGATCAAGGGTATGAGGACTCGGAGGTTGAGAGATGTTCAACATCCGAGGAGAAAATTAAACAAGAAGCATCCATCTCAAGGGTTGAGGGGGAGAGATTATTGACATCGGAACAAGAAAAAACATCAACTTTCAGAAGTGACAAGGAGGAAGATTATGCCACCTCCACAAGTCAAGAAAGCCAAAATCGTCAAGGTTTATTAATTTCAATTTGTAAAAATAAAAATCATATCATATGCTTTGAGTGTAGGGAGAATGAACATTACAAGAGTAAATGTCCTAACTTGGTCGATAAGAAGACCCAAGTGGCACCCAAGATGAAGGAGAAACCAAGGAAGGCCAATATCTTGATTCGCAAGGGAAAGGACCACATTGTGTACTTCTCATGCAATCAAAAGGGGCATTATCAAAATCAATATACAAGGGGGAGGATTTCGACCAAGAACCAAAGAGGAAGCTCAAGTCAAGGGGGAGCTTCAAAGATTAAAGCTAAGCTACCATTAGTTAATGATAATTCTTCATTTTATGATAGAAAGCATACTAAAAATAATTTTTATCATTTTAGTGTTATTTATCATGAACATAGAAAGCATAATAATCCTAAGAAAAATTATAAAGCTTATCATGCTAGGACTACCTTACCTAAGATTAGGAAGGTAGAAAATAATATATTCAAGAACCTAAACTATTCTAGAAATATGCCTAGAAAAAGTAATGCTTAAGTAAATCAAAGAAAAATCCAAATTTAAGGATAGAGAATCAAGTTTTGAGATCAAGACTTGAGAAATTGGAAAGGACCTTAGAGAAAATGACAAATATCGTCAAAGGGTCCAAGAAACAAAATTTGGGGTTAGATAGGCAAGATTCATTCAATGACAAGAAAGGTTTCGGATACAAACCTAAAGCCAAGAAGAATGTGGCCCCATACCATAGAGTTCCATA
>JBBUKS010000113.1:13973727-13993827 GCA_038050645.1 Hedychium gardnerianum
TCAGCTTCATCCAGGATTTAACTCCTACATCACAGAGTTAGCACAAACATTCATAATAAAGAAAATCATTAAAAAACTTGACAGCCTTAGGACTGTCCGGTTCTGACTTTTGGGTTTCCCATGAAACCCTAGGTCAAACCGACGTCTACTGTTCCCTCAACGCGGAATGTGTCCTCACCGACTCCTCTTAGGAGAGTTTACCTCTTGTCAAATATTTGGACCTCCAGATTGTTTGGACTTTTGTTCAACATCTGATCTTGACCTCTAAGATTTTTCGCAGACATTCGATCCTCGACCCGCCTAGACTTTTTCTTGGTGTCCTTGACACCCAGGGCTTTTCGCCTAGTGTCCACAACCTCTAGGACTTTGCACTAAAAAAAAAGGGATTTAGGGACGAAATTTTGAGACAAAATTTCTTTTTCCCAAAATGGCAACAAATTTTGCGACAAAAATATAAATTATTGCAAAATAACAACGAATTTTGCAACCAATAACTTTCATCGCAAATTAGCAAAAAATAAATTTTTGACGCAGACATCGTTGCAATTTGGCGACAAAAAGTCATATTCGTCACAAAATCAGCAATAAATAATTAATTGATCCTAGATTCTGCAACGAATAATAATTTTTTCGCCAAATCTGCAAAGAATATTTAATTCATCGTTAAATTTGCATCAAACTTTTTATTCGTTGCAAAAATTGCGATAAATAAAATTTTCATCGCATATTTTCCTAAAAAAATTATAATTAATATTTATTAATAAAGGATAAATTTTGGACGAGTCACGTTACACGCCCGAGGAGGATATTTATCCGACGAAAATTGGACAACACCTCCCCTATACGGCGGACAATTATCCTGGATACATATACACAATACAATACAACTCAATATACCATACACGCTTGCACCCAATTGTGATACAACCTATACACGTGTGTACAACTATCATTTACAGATAATTAACAGATCGAGACTGCATGGATAATCAAAATAGACTAATTCCAAGATCAAGCATGTAAGTGTCCAAAGTAAGAAATAACATGAATAGATTTAAAGTAATCCAATTTACCTATCCAATTCGTAATATTCATGCACTAAGTACAAAGTAATATAAAGAGACAAGGATAGAAGTACCCACCTCCAATTAGTAGTAGATCATGTCGAAGAGTCTACACGTCCAAGCACTTGTCCCGAATTAACGTCCTATATCAAAGAATGTAAATTACCATCGAGTTTCACTATGAATCCAAGGACTAAAACAAATTCTAATCCGTGTAGGAAAACCCTAATTGGATCAACCCTAATCATATCACACCATAACTAACCAAACCACATTCACCAATCCATTTATTACAAATCATGTATTTAGTTACATTAACCTAACATCCAAGAATCAAAGATGTATTTCTGTAAGAAAACACATCTACATAAATTCAAACTCGTCAAACCCAAATCATATCCAAGGTTATCAATTAACCATTGACTCCAAGATACTAACACAACCCAAATTGAATTCTTTACATCCTTACATCACCCAAATCAAAACAACTCCTCACACATTAAATCCATATGTCATCTCCTCAATCAATACATCGATTTACACCCTTTTACATAAAGTTATCATTTAACTTAATTGACAGATAACCTCATGTATATGGAAACATAATCCACTATTAAACCTACCACAACATAACTACACTCCTTTTGAATTCATATAAATAATCCAAACTCACATATCATAAACCCTAATTCACATACTCACAATTGTAAATGTATGAGCATGAATAATTTATATCCAATGTACATAAATTTGCAAGATCAACCAAGTGACACCAATTCGATTCAAACCTTTCATAACATTACTCACAGCCACAAAACATGCATGAACAACTAAATTATTCTTCACCCAAACCAATTACATCACCAAAGAATCCATTCTATATTCCTTCCAATTCCTTAAACACATCCTAGAATCCAAAAAATATTCAAAAAAAAAATAATTTAATGAAATAATTTATACGAATCACTTCAAAATTTTGATCAGTGACGAAGTAAATATTTTCTTTAACTATGTCACTATTTAAATTTGTCGAAGTCTTTTGTATTGTATTACTCCACCATTTATCTGTAGCATCGAAGTAATTGACCATATTTTACTATAATACAATTTTAATTGACAAAATTATATATCACAATATTTTACTACAAAACATAATATTTTTTACCACCAAAATTGAACAAATATATCATAAATATCTATCCAATATAACCCAAAAGTGTATTCATAAAAGACAAGTTTAACCAACTTCACCCAAAAACTTTTGTATCCACAAATCTCTAAATATAACCCGAAAATATATTCACAAAAAACAAGTTTGACCAACTTCACCCAAAAGGTTTTGTATCCATAAATTTCTAAATACAATCAAAAATTTATATCATAGCCTACACTTGGACACCCTCATAGAAGTAGACGAATTTGCTCCATTCACTTCTTACTTCATCATATTGAGATTGATTTAATACTGTTTGTTTTTTGATGATGCAAATTAAAACATTAACCGAAGTTTGAGAATCAATGCAAAATGACTCAATATTTCATAAAGAAGATATTCACCTTCATCTCCAATTGTGGATTTTCATCCAAGACTCTCTTTCATGTATCACATTACACAATATTCACATTCAATACCACCATTTTGTTTTAGATTACCCTAATAAAATTGAAAATGTAATGCAATTAGTGACAATTCAAATAATAAGAATTATCAATTGATGCCTAAATATATAGTCACAATACATACTGTCAATTGTTTAAAACTTGGTCCTTTTGAAATACCCCTCGAGGTATTATACATCTTGACCCCACTATATTGTAAAAAATAGAAAGTTATTTTTTCAACCTCTAATGAACTGAATGCATTCACAATCAGCATAATCTACTACCTACTTGGTCATACTAGTTTGTCCAGCATAATCTCGATTCCTGTTACCCAAAGAGCCCAATAAATATATCATATTCTTATTTTCATTAATTATAGTCATGATCCAATGGTACCTACACAAATGACAATATAACATTAACTAGTATGTAGTAGGAATTGATAAATAATTAAAATCTTACCCAGTGTTGTATGAGATGAAGCAGATGTTATCTCTGTTTGATGCTTTCAACTAAGCAGCAATATTATGTGACAATTTACTGTCATCTTCATGCACACCGCATGTAGGTATGTGGCCAAGATCCACAAATGAGACATAAGCAGTCCTATTTTCTTCCTTCAAGTATTTGTAAAGGTAACAACACTCACACAACAACTATTAAACGTTTTATAGAACAAAGCAAAAACATGCAAACAAATATTGTATTTAAGACATAACATATTTGTTAGTAGAATGAAAGGCGAAGGAATAGAGGAATTGGAGTCAGATCTTGCCAATTTTCTAACTGTTTTACGCAATTTATAGATTCGACACCAGATTCAGAAATCATATCCAAAAGAGAATTCCAGGGTAAAGTTGATTTCTGAATTTTGTATTTCCAAGTTCAGTTTCAGGATATAAAGTGTAAGCGAATTCCAGCTTAAGTCCTAAAGGATTTAGCTTAGAAGAAGGCACCATTTAACAATGAATTGATAGGGCTTAAGTTTAGTTTGTGATCTGGTTAGAAATAGCAAGATAAGTTGGTTTCGGAATTCATTTACAGCCTCAGAACCTTTCTGTTGTGTTCTGTCGATAAGTTGGTTTTGAAAATTTGCAAATGTTTGTTTCAGAAATCCGCAACTTTGGTCTTTAATTTCAGAAATAGGATTTCAATATAACTTCATCTCAGCAGTACGGGATTTCAATACCATGTAAGGGAATTCTAACAAAAAACTCTATAGAAGAAATGAATAATCGAGGACTTTGGACAATATTTGCATAGATAAATATGAAAAGGATTATTTCTTATGAAGACAAAATTCAACTACATTATTTAATTAATTACCAGTAGTGATACAAGAAATATTTTACAAAAATTTAACTAATGATAATAACTATACATAGCGCTCAATGGAGACATGAAATCCATGTATAAACCGACTCCAAACAGTTGGAACAAACACACTCCTAGAAAATTATTAACACTTGCTAGATAGGGTTACATTCTAAGGGTTGGATATGGTGATGTCTCAGGTATTTACCATTCAAAAAATTTCATGTTCTCAGCAGTGTATTTTAGTCACTGACAAGTTAGTAGACATTGAGGATGATGTCCATGAAAATATAATATCATTAAAACTGATCCTAAAAACCTCTTTGCAAGTTAAGATGACAATCATACATGTAAAACCATGACTTGCAATATTCCTTGATAATCTCTATCACATATGTAGAATTATAAATTAATACAATACACTTACATTATATAGGGAGATACTTCTTTCGTATTTTCTAGCACAGTCAAATGTGTTTGTTGCAGATCAACTTGTTGCACTATAATTGGTGCATTGCTTGCTGAGAAGCCAGAAACATTTGCTTTGGGGTCTTGAATTGATTGAGTGACCCCAACAAGATCGATGTCATTGAGGTATTTCAAACAAAACTCAATTGTTTCTTTTGCTAAATATTTCTGAACAATGCAACCTTCAGGATGTTTTCGACTGCTTACATAACTCTTAAGCACCTTCATGCATCTTTCAAACGGATACATCCATCTAAAGTAAACTGATCCACATAATCGGACTTCTCAAACAAGATGGATTGTTAAGTGAAGCATGACATTGAAGAAAGATGGGGGAAAATATTGCTCCAATAAGCAGAGTGTAACAACCAAGTCAGATTGCAGTTTATCTAACTTAACTACGTTTATAACCTTTCAACAAATATCTTTGAAGAAGAAGCAAAATCTTATGATGGCGTATCTAACATGTTTTGGAAGCGCATCACGTATGACTATTGGCGGGAAATGCTGCATTAAAAACAAGACAATCATGGGATTTCAAGCAAGTCAACTTAAGCTGATCCATGCACACAATATTGTTCATGTTCGAAGAGAAAACTTTCGGAACTTTTATATCCTTTAATGACTTGCAAACTTGTAACTTTTCATTTTTTATGAATGAGCACGTAGCAAGATGAAGATATGTTCTTTTCTCCCCAACTATAAGTGTCAATTCAGGCCTAATTCCCATCTCAACCATGTCTAACCTAGTTGCCACATTATCCTTGGTTTTTTCCTTTAACATTCATCAAAGTATTAATGAGGGATTCGAAAACATTTTTCTCGATGTGCATAACATCGAGACAATGTCTAACATGTAGGTGTTTCCAGTAAGGAATATTAAAAAAGATTGACTCTTCTTCCAACATTTTCTGAAATCTGTTGCTCCTAAATCTTTTTCATCTATATTGACTTCCAACTTATTATCCTTTGCATTCTTTTTTTCCCTCTCACACTTATCTTCTTTCCAAACTCACACCTTATGTCAGAAAGCTTGTCAAACAACTTAATCCCAGATAATGGTCTAGCTGGTTCTCCAAGTTCCTCCATGCCATTAAACTCCTCCATTTGCCTCCGATAGGGATGAGATTGTGATAGAAATCGTCTTCCCATTTTTCAGGTGCTTTGCATAAGTATCTTCTTCGCATACTGGACATGCATAATAACTATGTGTAGTACATCCACTAAGGTTATCGTAAGTAGGAAAGTCATTGATGGTCCATAATAAGATTGCTTTAAGAGTGAAGAACTGCCTTCGATAAGCACCATAGACTCCATCAACTCCTTCCCACAATCATTGCAAATCTTCAACTAGCAACTCCAAATAGACATCTATATCGTTTCCAAGCTGCTTAGGCCCTGAAATGAGCATAGTTAGCATGATGTATTTCCTCTTCATGCACATGTTTAAAGGCAGATTATAGTTGACCAACATGATTGGCCAGCAATTGTACCGACTACTAAGGTTGCTATGAGGATTAATGTCATCATGCTGCAAGTGCTAAGCGAAGATTTCTTGGCTCTCTTTTGAAGTCGGGCCACATATGATCCACCAACTTCCACGATGGTGAATCAACTGGATGACATAACTTACTAGCAACTCTTAGAGTATCTGCATACCATGTTAAATTTCTTGAGGTCTCTAAAGATTTAAACATGCGCTTAAATTTTTGTATGGGAGGGAAAGACCAAACAATCTTGGCAGGAACACCTTTCTTCTCAACCTTGTTCTTGGTTAGCTTCCACTATGACAAGCCACATTTAGGGAAGCTTACACAGTCTTTATATTGTTTCCTATAAAAAATGCAATCATTGGAACAAACATGAATCTTTTCATGAGTCAACGTCAAACAACTCAATGTCTTTTTTGCATCATACATTGAGGATGGTAGATTGTGATTATTTGGTAGCATATCCCCAAAATCCAATAGTAGATATGAAAATAGAGCATCACTCATTCCATGTCTTGCTTTGGTATTGTACAATTTTACAAGTCCACTCAACTTTGTGTAACGTTAACATCCCTTGTACAGCGACTTCTTTGATACCTCCAAAAATTTCACAAATGCTTCAGGGTTCTCTATATAGTTATCATATGTTGTCTCATACATATGAGCGGTTTCAAAGTTGTCATAATAATTATTAATTGACTCCTAGTTGACACTCTATTTTACATTATCATCTTTGGCAGACTCACCATGCCAAATCTAATTCACATAATTTTGACTAAAATCATGAAAACAAAGATGCTCTAAAATGGATTTAATCGGTCCTTTTTAAAGATTTATACATTTACAACAAGGACAATGAATGTCATTGAAGTCAATATTGGGATTCTGTAAATAACCTCTAATGAACTGTTTCATACCCTCCTCTCGTACTATTTGGACCTTCTATCTAAGTGTTTCTAGGATTTATCCATTTCAATCCAGCCAAATCCCCAAACAAATAGGTTAAAATATGAAGATATTATAGTAAATAAACAAAATTTTTAAAAAAATACAACATGTACTTCAAAATGTAAAATCCAAGGAACTTCAATTTGTAAAATCTAATGCAAGAAGTAAGAAGAGACAGTTCAAAGAGGTATAGGTGTGTGGTATGAAGAAAATTTTATTAACAACATTAACATACTAATTTCTATTGGTATTAAGTCTGGTTATAATATGTAAAATATCTTCATCCTCTCTAACAAATCTATATGCATAATTGATCAAACATCCAAAATGTCAATTGAGTGATAGAGATACGGAAAGCCAGAAGAAAACACATGACAAATGAAAATGCTCTATTTGAATTGACCATATACTTCGAATTGTACTCAAAAAAGATATTTCAAGCTTTTCGATGTCTCCAACAAGCTTCAAGTTCTTATTTTTTATATTGATAATTATATTATCCGTTTTATCCTTTTGAAAAAAAAGAAGGCTAATTCTGAAAAATCCCTTCCTCCTAAAGAACACATCTACTTAACCCATATGAATAAGAGAGAAACCAAAGGGCAAGAGATGCCAAAAATCAACCTGGTTGACGAGCTGTTGGGGTTGTAGGACCAGATCGATTAGAGACAGCGGCCTCGAGCTCGAACTCCTAGACATATTGATTTTTACCGGTTCAAACTTATTACTTCAACACTTAGACATATTAATTTTATTTTGTGAGTTATTATTTCATCGATTAAATATTACAAAGTAAAATGTCAAATAAAATTAGAAGTGATGCCCGCATATTGATTTATTATCAAAGTTGATTATCATATATTACTTCGTAATTACTAAGTGCCGAAGTAACAGTAGTGAAGTCTATTAATAAAATTCACATAGTGATTCTTTCAGTACGATTGTAGATTCTTAGATTAATTCATTTGAAGAAATAAGAACTAAAGAGAGAAATAAAAGAAAAAAACTGAAGAGAAGGAAATAATTTTAATTGTTTGGTTATAAGTGGTTGTGCTTGAGGAGATTAAAAATACTAGAAAGGGAGGAGAAAATCTTTTTATTGATTCAAGTGGATCGTATTGACTTTGTTTATCTAATTGAACCAACAGTACTATTATGGAAATGAAAGATCTCTTCTTCTCCCTTCCTTCTCTTGGTTTCGTTTTAATTTGTCTGTCTCTTGAGTACTCTATAAAAGAGATGTCGCTTTTTCAACCTTGTCAATCCTCCATCGCCACCAAAGCCTCGATCGGCCTGCTGCTAGCTAGCTAGCCATGGTTGGCCCCAACTTAAATTTCAACGTCGATCGACGTCAACAAGTGCTTCAGCGGGTTATGGAAATCCGTCGAGCAGCCCAAAACCGAAATCAAGAAGTTGAAGAAAGAAATGGAAAAGCTGAAAGCTAAACGGAACGATATCAAAAACAAGATCCAAGAAGCCAAGCAGTGGCAGCGTGACCTGGAGTCATTGAAAGGCCAAGTAGCTGCTATCTTTGAGGATTTCACACGCATCAGTGAGCATCAATTCTCCTATACCTTTTTCTCTTCTTAATCAAGTAATTAATTAGAGCCATGTGATAATTTCACCATTAACCAGTTTATTCGTTAATCCTTCTTAATTTTACTCTTCCAACTTCCAACATTCTTTCGTAGTGTAATGTGTGGCTCTTGTTTCTACACTAATGAGAAATTAAATTCTGATGTTTAGTTTTTCGTGATAACATCAAGATTGGGCCATGGGGAGGCAACGGAGCCAGCAGCTTTGACACTGGTGGATCTGCCTCCAGAATCACAAGGATCAGACTCCAAGCAGGAACCGTACGTCGTCGATTGTTTGCAGGTCTCCTATGTTGTTGACCGGAACAAAGTTATATATATAGTCTTAACCATTATATACATCGATCGATCTTGCAGATTGATCTACAGGCTGGTGAATATATCAACTCGATGCTTGGGTCCGTCTGTGAATTGAACGGCGAGACGTGTATCTCTCAACTCGAATTTAACACCAATTTTGGGACGCACTACGGGCCTTTTGGGAGTGATGATGGCAGGAGATTCAAGGTTCCGGTAATGAATGGTCGCATCGTTGGATTCTTTGGCCGGTCCACCAGATATCTAAATGAGATCGGAGTCTATTTGGCTTCTAATTAATTGCCCATCTATTCGTCCGATATTCCATTGGATCGAAGTTACAATTAATCAGTTTATGTAAGGCAAAACTGCAGTTCACCCTAAGACCTCAATTCATTCCGTCATGCATAATATAATAGAGTGCTTATTATTATTATTTTTTAAAAAATGACTTTTGTATTTTTAATCCGATGGTACTCTTCAATATATCTGTAATTCTTTTGTTGTAGGTCTTAGATACCTTGACACATTTCTTTAGTTTAGTTTGAATAAATAATTAAAAAAAAGAGAGAGAGGAAAGAATAGTGTTTTCACATTTGAAGTTTTTCAATCGAAAATCTTCTTTTTGTCTTATATTCGTCCAATTATTTTACCAACTCACTAAAATTCCATAAAGACATAAAAATTTCTTATGAAAAAAATGTGGAATTGTAATTAAGTGCATTAACAATTGATATAAAATTTGTGGAATTTGTAAGTAAGTTGCAACAATTCTCCATATTTTCCCAAACAACCATGATCTTGACCTGTAATATCAAAACTAATGACAAATCTTTTGCTGCTCCATTGATTCAATTCCTTACATAATATTTTTAATTAATGTCAAGTTAATGGTTTCACCATCAGCATCAATAGAGTTTTTCTAAGAGTAAGAACAGTTTCTTCTCATAACATATAAATTTAGTTGTCATCATGTGAAAGAGGGATAAGAAAAATAAAAGATAACATTATGAAACTATTAAAATAGCAACTTGAATCATTATGAGATCAAAAAAGTAATAGTTGACTTGTGCATTATCCGGACAATAATTCAGTCGATCCAGCTTGTAGTTCGAGTGGTAGATCATCTCATTTGCTTGCTCGGTTCAATTCATTTGCGATGCACAATAGAATACTTTAACTGATCCAACTTCATCGATTCTATATAAAATGAAATAATTGGCTTGATTCGCCATTAGAAAAATAACTATTTTCAGAAATGGAAATTTATAATGATCATAGTGGATCATCATCTTGACTTTTCCAATATTTGGCTTTATTACTTACGTTTCTAAAAAATAACAACTTGCATCATTATAAGAAAACGAAAAGTAATAGTTGACTTATGCATTTTATCCGGACAATAACCTAGTTGATCCATCTTATCAAAAAAATAATTAATAGTAACATCAAATCTGGGGTAATTGGTCTAGTTCTACAGAAGTTTTTCATCAGCTGCTAGGATAAATCCGAAAGTGTTAATGAAAATTCATATAGATGATCAATATTCTTAGACTCATTTCGTATTGGAGAAAAAATTTCTTATAATATACCGCAATTGAGATTTGAATATTAGATCTTTTGATTATTTATTAAAAGATTTAACCATTACACTATTATCCGGGGACTAATTGATCCTGTTTATAGCTTGCGTGGTAGATCGTCTCTTTTGTTTGATAGGTTCAACTCATTTGTCATGCACAATAGAATACTTCAATTTATCAAGCTTGATCGGTTCTATATTATGACATTTTTATACACTATAATTAAAAAATATTTTTAATGATATATATTAAAATTTATTAATTTAAAAGATAAAAAATCATAGTAGGCTATTTGCAATGGAACTTTTCACAATTGTCATTATTTTTTATAAGTCAATTATTTTATCTTCAAATTTATTAATTCTAACTAATTTATTTTTCTCAATATTATTTTCCCTTGAACTGTAGGAGATACTATCTAATCTATTTTTTCCTCGAACCTTCCTCCTAATCTAATTCTTTTTTCTCTTTCGAACGAGGAATCCTTTCCTTCATCTCGTTACAACAATCCGTGAGGATGCCCATGAGCTTCTACATTAATAATTAGTTGTTTATTTTAAAAATGTTATAGTGAAATAAGAAAAACAAAAGATAATATTATAGTACTATTAAATAGGAACTTGGATCACCATGGTAATATTAAACTAAGACGTGCAATGATGCTATTTTATTACTGCACTAGCACTACAATAATTGTCCTATACTTTTGTTAGTTGTAAACTTGTGCAATCACATGGCATGATATTGTTTTTAAATTAGTATTGACTTAATGTTAAGAAAATCAAATTAAAATGACTTTATATTAATTCAATAATTCTGATTTTTACGTTAATTTTATCTATCTATGTTTATAAAGTTTGATTTTTTTTTTCTTATTTATAAACGAGCCAATATTTTTGAAATTTTGTTCTTCATATTTTTGTTCTGCTTCCCTTCCCTTGCTCTGTGCAAAAGAAACAAATCTCTAGTTGCAAGCTAGCTTCTCCTCGTCCATGGCGTTCCCAACAATCAATCTCAACTCAACGGAGACGTCAACATTTGCCTGAGCAGGCTGTGGACATCGATCGCTGCGACTAGGCGAACGATTTCTTATTCAATAATCAATGTCCTAAATTTTTTATCTTACTGATTGAAAATGCCTTGAAGAAGAGTTAATGATGCTAATTCATACGACAATAAAAATGATAACACTCATCTCATTCATTTCTTCACCGCCGGTCCCATAACATATGGAAAAAAGATAAATCATGATAACCAAATAGTCTATTTAGGTAAGAGGAATTTTATTCCTTAAAAAATTGTTCCTTTAATGATTCATGGGGTCTTTCATATAATAATTTATCATTTGAATATCAATTCAATTATGCTTGTGAGAGCTTCATGATGTACTAATTCATATATCCGGAGCAACTTGAGATTTATATATTTAATTTGATAGAATCCATTTCATCGATAAACAGAGTTTTCATTGTACTATGACCGTTTTAACACGGCAATCAAATTAAATAAGTTCTTAACCCTTCAGACTAAATTCTAATTTAATTTTATCCCATTCTCCCGTAGTTGTCACGAAGTTAAACAAATTAATTAGATGAAATAATTATCTTGTCAAAGTAGCATTTGTGAGGTTTCCTCGCCCTCGGAGTTACGATGCAGTGGTAGAATATCCAAGTTATTATCCAAATATCTGATTTGATTCCCAGTTAGAGATTTTTCTTTTAAATAGGATACGTAATTAAAGAATGTTAGACTTTTGAATCATCCGTCATAAATATTTTTTGATTTATTTGATAATTTCTTTCATAAAATTGAATCGATTACTTACGTCTAATTATTATTTGATTCATTATTTTTTCCCGTAAGAGGTCTTTCATCTTTGCGCACACAAGCATAAACATAATGGACTTTATTTATCTGAGTTCTCTCTCCGACATTTGTTTTGCAATTCCAAATCTCTTGTTGTTGTTATGTTATATACATCTCCCTCCCTGCTTAACTCTTACCCGTATTGCTAGTCAACAAGGTAGAGCTTCTCCTCGTCCATGGAGTGCTGCTGCTACATCAAAGTAAATCTCAACGTAGACGTCAACAGTTGCCTGAGCGGGCTGTGGGCATCGCTGCAACTGGGCAGGCCAAAATCTGGCATCCAGAAATTGGAAAAGGAAATGGCAAGATTGAGAGCCAAAAGAGACGACATCAAGAACCAGATCAATGAGGCGAAGCTTGAAGGGAAAATTCCGACCAACGAAGTGAGCCAGTGGCTGGGAGAGGTGGAGATATTGGATGGCAAAGTGGGTGACATCGACCAGGATTTCCAAAGCATGAGTGAGTATTCACCCGTACCTTTTTCCTTTGCATGTATGCCAATTCAAATTGCCACTCTTTTTGTTTTAATTCATACAAGCTACTACTGCTTTTATCTATAAGATAGAGAGAAAAAAAAAAGTTGTTTCCGTCTGCTCTATGTTTCATCAGGTTGCTTCAGTTGCAATTGTTTCAATCGAACTGGCGGCACGTCGAGTAACTCAACAGAGGACGAAGAAAACGCTGCCACTCAAACACAGCAAGCAGGAGATCACGTTCCCATCAGAGAGTCATCAAACTGCTGCTCCATCATCCTAAGAGTGGCGGAAAAGCTCAGCGAGGTTAATGAATTGATGAGCCGAGCTGGTCAACTGGATCCGATTGCCACAGTTGGGCCCCCAGAACCCACGGTGATGCTTCCCATCTCACACCGACCACCTGTTGGGATTGAGTCGTATGTGGAGAACATTGTGCGCTACATCACTGGTGGAGAAGTTAACATCATAGGTATCCACGGAATGCCGGGTGTCGGTAAGACTACTGTGTTGGAGAGCATCAAACAACGCTATCTTCCTAACCATACCATATTTGATCCTGTCATTTGGGTTGTGGCCTCCGAAGACTGCCAATTGAAAATGCTCCAAATAAATATTGCTGAGAGAGTTGGACTGAAAACACTACAGGAGAGTGATGATGAACGAACTCGCGGTGAGAAGCTGTTTAGCTACTTGAAGGACCGGAACTGCTTGTTGCTTCTCGATGACATTTGGGAAGATGTAAATCTTCAACTGTTGGGAATGGCATACTCGGCTACTGAGCGAGGCCAGAAACAGCGATTGCAGCCGCGCAAAGTTGTGGTGTTCACGACCCGCATCGACACAGTGTGTGCACAAATGAAAGCAGAAAAGGAGATCAAAGTGAAATGTCTGGATTCAGATCAAGCATGGCAACTCTTTGAGCAGAACAGCTCTGAGGATGTTCTCAGATCAGATGCTGGAATTAAGTTCGTTGCTAAAGAACTTACTAAAGAATGTGCAGGTCTTCCGCTCGCTCTTATCACCGTCGCCCGAGCCATGTTAGGAAAAAGGTCTTGGGAAGTTTGGAATGGTGCTCTCCATCAAATAAGGGATGAACATCAGTGGACGACCGTATGTCCTCCAGAAGATTCACTCGTCATGTATAAAGCCTTCAAGCTGAGCTACAATAATTTAGAGAATGACTACATAAGAGAATGTCTCTTGTGTTGCGCTTTGTGGCCTGAAGATTATGAGATCAACAAATTTGAGGAGTTGATACCGTGTTGGATAGGTTGCGGCATAATCCGTGAATTTAATGTTATCAATGATGCTTTCGCCAAAGGATGCTCCCATTTGGAAGCTCTCATGGCTACATCCTTGGTAGAGAAATGTGTTTTGGAAAAAGCTGTAAAGATGCACGATGTCATCCGAGACATGGCATTGTTGATGGTCTCTGGGTTAGAGGGGAACAAAATAAAATGGATTGTAAAAGCACGAATCAGGTTGAGTGATTTGCCTAGACAAGAAGAATGACAAGAAACAGAGCGAGCATCGTTCACGAGCAATGAGATTACTTCTTTTCAAGAGTATGGAACTTCCACTTTTCCAAAACTTTCTAAGTTGATTCTCCGTTACAACAGAAGCCTGAAAACAATTTGTTCGCAAGCATGACTCATTTAATATTCTTGGATCTCAGTGGATGTCATATAACAGAGCTTCCTGAGGAAATTTGTAGCTTAATTGAGCTTCAATATTTAAACTTGTCGGAAAATTATATTCCAAGACTGCCAGTCAAGTTTGGTTGCCTCAGAAAATTAAAGTACTTGCTTCTAAGAAGTACTCATCTTGAGATTATATCCAATGAAATGATATCCAATTTATCAATGCTCAAGTGGTTGGATATGACACTCGTTCGTCCTATACCCGAGTGGTGGTGGGATGAGCTGAAATGTTTAGAAGGACGCCACCAATTAAGTATGGGAATTAACATTAATGCTACAACAAATAACATTGAGCGACTCAACATGTTACCACTAAATGTCTCCATATGGCACCTCATTTTGGATGGACAGAATATTTCTAAACTTCCAGATCGTAGACTTCCAAACTACGATCTGGGGACTCCACAATGGGGCTGCACGGTAAGTGACAACCTTGAGTTTCTGAGCATTAAAAATCTCGGATTAGACAGATTAGAGTTGGCTGCAGGCGTGGGTCGCGAATCAAGTTTCGGATGTTTAAAGATGCTCCATTTTGAAGGCCTAAAATTATTGGAAAAGATAACATTGAAGGGAGTTCAGCTCTTCCACCTTCGTAAAATATTTATTTATGGATGCCCTATGTTGAAGGATGTTTCTTGGGTTCTCCAACTGCCATGCCTTAATTCTCTAGAGATAGATTATTGTGGAGAAATGAATGAACTAATAAGTGAGGTAGGGAACTCCAACTCCATCTCTAACTCTAGCATCCAGAGCTTGATTTTGGGCAACAATCCGCAACTCAATCGCATTGCAAACAGACCGCTCCATTTTCCCTTCTTGGAATATATACAAGTGTCCTGTTGCCCAAAACTCAAAAAATTATCATTTGGAGCTGAAATATTGCAGAACAGATTAAAAGAGATTAAAGGTGAAAATTTTTGGTGGAACAACTTGGATTGGGATGACGAAAGTATCAAGGATTCCCTCACCCCTTATTTTAGGTAACATATATATTTTTATACTAAATCATTTATTATCTATTCTGTCTTATATGAAATGAATGAACATTTAGAAATGACTTAGTATTTTATGAAGTAGACAAAATTAAATAGTTTAAGATGCATGCCTTCCTTTGATATTCTTTTAATGACAATTTAAGGAATCTGTTTTAGAAAATAAATGTCTTTTTGATAACTATGAAAATTAAATGTTGTCTTGGGTATTTTGATAAATTGCAGTTAAAACTACCACCGCAATTAACTTGTTCAAGCAACTAATTTCAATTTCATCATATTTCTCAGATAATCAAGATCTTAACTGCAATATAAAAAAATAATAGGCTACTCCATTAAGTCAATGCTTTTCATGTTAAGTTAAATATCCTCGATATAGCATCAAAGGGAAAATATTTCATTGTCAATATTCTATATAGATGAATATTATTATGAGTTTTAGGACTTAACACTATTATATCTTACTTTTAACTATTTAAAATTTTCTCCAATATCTATTATTTTTAATAAAATTTTGTGATCTTTGTAGGTCTCCGTTTGAATTTTGACCAATTTCAAAATGAAGCATCGGCCTTTTGGTCAAGGAGGTTATAGGGCGTTCACTATTGTAATAGTCGTGGATGGTCAAATTGTTGAATTCTTGATTCGACATGTATTTTAATTTGGTTGATTATTCCAAAATAGTTAATTGGACATCTCTTTAATGTTTTAAAATTTGATATATTTTTGATTAATGCTAGTATTGGATGAAATTTTTATAGAATCTAATTAATCATCTTGGATTAATAGGATCATAGATATTTCTTCTTCACTTTACTGCATCATGGAGTATTTTCATTTCATATAATGTGACCGTTTTAAATTCATTTGGTCATAGTAATTATTACGATGCATGATGGCACGTAAATGGCATGGTTTGATTTATTATTTAATATTAATGTTTATAAATTTTATTATATGGTTTGGATAAATTTAATTGGATGTTCTTTTAGTTATCTTATTAACTATGTTTACAAAAATTTGCCTAGTAATTTGAGCCGATTAACCATTTCATCCACACAAAAGAAAAAAACACCGCAATAGTTTAAAATTGATTTGACCTTCCAGTTGCAATTTATTCGAAAATATTAATTAAAATTTATGTTTAATTTTTAAAATATCGATTTTAACTTTGAATCGAACAACAATTATTATTGAGTTCATAAGAAAAGACTGACCCTTTTCCCCTATATTAATTATTGTTTAGGTTAGTTGATTTTTTATTTTTTTTTATTAGTTTGGGGATGGACTAGCAGAGACGTTGAGGTGAGTGTTTCACTTTGCCACCATAAGAAAAAACTGAAATATAATCCGCTTTCTTCATTTCCTTTGAAATCAAGCCAATAAAGTAGAAACACAATGATTTAAAACACTATCAAATGTAATTATGTCTTAAGCGATGGAGAAAATTGAGATTGATCATGATTTTTGATATTTAAACAAACATTTATATTAAGATCACATTAGTATACAATATATTTATGGTGTCACAATCCAAGATCAAATAATGTTGCGATATAGAAATCTCACCGGGCACTATAAAAAAAAACTAATTTAGCGGCGAAACAAATTTGTCGCTAATTAGCAACAACATTTGCGATAAAAACAAAATTCATCTTAAATGAACAACGAACTTTACGACAAAAAAAAAATCTCCCTAAAATAGCAACAAATATGTTTCGTGACAAAAGTCATCGCTAACATTATATTTGTCGCCAAAATCATTGCGGATTGGTGATAAATCTAGAATTCGTCGCCAATATGGCGACGAATATAGAATTCGTCGCCACCAAATTGGCGATGGATTCGTTGCCAATTTGACAACGAATAGTGGATTGTCACTAAATTTAAATATCTCTTAGCCAAATGAATCGGCCGAGATCTCAAATTGACAACGAATTCTACATTCGTTGTCAAATTTAAATATCTCTTAGCCAAATGAATCGGTTGGGATCTCAAATTTGACAACGAATTCTAGAGTCGTCGCCAAATTGGCGACGAAATCTGGATTCGTCACCAATTTGCGACGAATAGTGGATTCGTCGCCAAATTTAAAGATCTCTTGCCAAATGAATCGGTCGGGATCTCAAATTTGACGATAAATTCTAAATTCGTCGCAGAGTTGACAATAAATTTTAGATTCGTCGCAAATTTGACGACGAATACTGGATTTGTCGCCAAATTTAAAGATCTGTCAGCCAAATGAATCGATCGGGATCTCAAATTTGGCGACGAATTCTAGATTCGTTGTCAAATTGGCGACGACCAAGATTGGTTGCCAAATTTAAAGATCTTCACAAAAATCGATCGGGATCTCAAATTTGGTGACAAATCCAGAATTTGTCGACAAATCTATGATGAATCCTGGATGCATCGCCGCTTAGCCGGGCCGATCACTTAGCATGGTCGGCCGCTTAGCCTGGCCCGATGTTGAGGCTGGCCGACCTCTGAAGCTGGCCAGCTGCTTAGCCTGGTCCCAAGCTGGCTGCTGCCTCAACCGCCGTCACGGCCGCCAGCCATGTTGGCGAGGCCAGGCATGACCTTGGCAGCGAGGTTGGCCGGCCGTGAGGTCGGGATAAAATTTTTGCATCAGTAATTGATTGTACATTGTTGTTTTCATTTTTTTTTTTACGGAGCAGGAACTAAAATTTATTATGCCCTTAAAGGAAAGATGATTATTTGAAGTGACTGCAAAATTAGGTAATTATCCTTTTGTACCATTACTAGAAATCAAGTTTGTATCATTGTGTTTAAGATAGACATTTTGTATCCAATCTCGTGGATAACATGTTTTGTATCCATTCTTGTGGATGTGCTATTAATAGCGATTTTTTTATGACATTTTTTTTTTAAAATTGTTTTGTATCCATTCTTGTGGACGTGGCAAGTTCGGGATGAAAGCTCTATCCTGGTCGATTCTATCCTGTCCCAAGCACCTGGATCCCTTTGAGGCATCTGAATGATGACATGTGACTACCAATAAGAGGTTGTCACCTCATCCTACCGTGAGCTGAGGTAATCAAGGCGCCTCAATCCCTTTCAGGCGTCTGTATCAAATTAGGGCGCTTCGATCCCTTCCAGGTGCTTGGATAAGCTCTTCCAAGCTTTTTGATTTCTGCATCACAGAGTTAGCACAGAAAATATAATAATATGAAATGAAAAGATTTGACAGTTTTGAACTGTCCGATCCTGACTTTTGGATTTCCAGTGAAATCCTAGGTCGGATTGATGCTTATTGTTCCCTCAACAGGAAACACGTCTTCACCCACTCCTCTCAGGAGAGTTACCTGTTGCCAAACATCTGGACTTCCAGACCTGTTTAGACTTTTGCTCAGCATCCGATCTTGACCTTTGGGACTTTCCGCTAGACGTCTGGTCCTCGACACATCTAGACTTTTGCCTGGTGTCCTTGACCCTCAGGGCTTCCCGTCTAGTGTCCTCAACCCCTAGGACTTCTCCCCAACATCCTCGATCTGCTAAGACTTCTGTCAGTCTCCTTGACCAAGACTTCCTTGCCCAGTCAAGGAGTTGTGTCCCTAATCTCTGGTCAAGGAGTTGTGTCCCTATACTCTGGTCAAGGAGTTGTACCCCTAGTCTCTGGTCGGAGAGTTATGCCTCTAGTCTCTGGTCAAGGAGCTGGACCTCAAATATTTGGTTAGAGATTTGTACCCCTAGTCTCTGATCGGAGAGTTGTGCCCTTAGAATCTCTTATCGGGGATCTGAGGCCCTAGTCTTTGATAGAAGAGCTTGACTCCTAGTCCTTGATTGGGGAGCTAGGCACCTAGTCTCTGTGTCGAGCTAGTAGTTGTGCCAAACAAGAGCTGCGAAGAAGAGTAACAATTCATATATGAACTCAAACCTGATACACAATTTTGATGTAATTCCACCCCGTCTTGGAGATAATAACTCAATCTCTTGACTCCTGAATACCCACGAAGTCATGGAAAAAATACACAGAGAACTAATATATCGACGACATAGGATCAAGAGAATAAGGATCTCACCGAGACGAAAACCCGTAAGCTTCTAGTGCAACGATCAACCGAAAATGACGTCTAAGAAATTTTGTTTTCCTCCTGCGCGGTGGTGGCAATGTGTTTGTCGAGATCCTCCGAGGTCATGGTAGGAAATTTTCCCTTATAAGCTCATGATCTTTCCCATGTGTTTTCAATGTGGGATTTTATTTGCATCTTGCAACACCAACAATCCCCCCTCAAGCGAAAAGTCTATCCATTTGACGTCCGATCCTCGACCCACCAGGTCTTCTTGCCCCTCGGTTCAATCGACCTACTAGGACTTCCTAACTCTCGGTCCAACCGACCTACTAGGATTTCCTAACTCTCGGTCCAACCGACCTACTAGGACTTCCTTGCCCCTTAGTCAAACTGACTTACTAGGTCTTCCTTGTACAGCCGCAATTAGAACTTCTCTGTCTGGCTATCTACCAGGACTTTCTGTCTGATGTCTGATCCTCTTGATCCGGATACGAGAGTCCCCACTTTCTTTGTTCAAGATTAATATTTTACTCACATGGCTCTGTTGGTGCAGGGAGCACCAGAATCAAACCTATATTTTGATGTTGTCAAAGAATCAGAGTTAAGTCTTATTGTTATCTGATGAACTAATCCAGTGTGCAGGATCTCAACTCTGAAAGCCCTAGTAGGTC
>JBBUKS010000113.1:14005754-14016099 GCA_038050645.1 Hedychium gardnerianum
CACACCGCTAACCTTTGGCCGACCCACGGTGGAAGCATCTCTCCTACCAGAACAGTCGGGGGAATCCTCGATCGCTCAGGCCAAAACCCAAGAAGTCACCAAGAGCAAAGGGTCGGCTTCCCAACGGAGCCAGCGGAACTAAAGGTCTCTCATTCACGGAGAGTGTCTTGGGCGATCCCCTGCCCAAGCACTTCCGTCCCATGGCCGTTCAGGAGTATAATGGGTCAACGGAGTTAAAAGACCACCTATGTAAGTTCGAGAATGCAGCACTACTGCACCAATATCCAGATGAAGTCAAATGCAGGGTCTTCCTGACGAACCTGACGGGTCCAACGCAAAGATGGTTCAACCGTCTGCCCACCGAATCCATTCATTCCTTCGAGGAATTCAAAAGTGTGTTTCTACAATACTTCGCCAGCAACTGGAGGTATGTTAAGACTCCCTGGGATCTATTCTTTATGAAGCAGAGGGTTAAAGAGTCACTGAAAGATTACCTCCAACGATTTAACAAAGTAGCCTTGGATGTTCAGAGGGTCACCCCCGAGATTCTGGTCAGCGCTTTCTCACAGGGCCTACAGGAGGGCGATTTCTTCCGGTCTCTAGTAAAAAAACCCCGATAGACTTCGATCACCTCATGCGTCGGGCTCTCAAATAAGTAAAGATAGAAGAGGCCCAGTCGGCATGGAAGAGAGGAGCCGACGTCTCGGCTAGTCCATCCGACCGGAAGGCCCCTCCCCCTCCATTGAAGTACAACGACCGCCCGGGGCCTCATCGCCAAATACCCTGAGGCGGGGACATAGCGGTCCACAAAATCGAGGCCTTTCGATCCCCGAGGCCCAAAAATTGGCATCCCAAATTTGACCGGTCTCTTTTGTTCATACCACCAAAGAGGAGGACATAATACCAAAGACTGCTACGAACTGAAGAGAAAGCAGCGAGACGTAGAATGGAAGCGCTCTCCTCACCGAACGGATCGAATGAAAACAGAGGGTTCGTCCGATCGGCGTGCCAGAACACCCCTAAGGGACCACTGAAGACCCACCCCTCCTAGAGAGGAGGGGACAAAAGACAAAGGCAAAACCCTGCTGCGGGGAACGATAGACATGATATCCGGCGGTTCCACCGATGGAGACTCTAACAGGGCCCGCAAGGCTCACAGTCAGTGACTAAAAAACTTTGGGGTAAGCATCAGCGCTAGGGGGAGAGACGGATCGGAAATCAACTTCGGCCCGCGAGACTTGAAAGGGATCGAGATTCCCCACAAAGACGCTTTGGTTATCAAGGCTATAATAGCCAATTATGCAATAAAAAGGATCTTCGTGGATACGAGCAGCTCGATCAACATCATCTTCAGGAAGACCCTCGACCAGATGCTGATTCACCGGACACAAGTTCAGCCTGTCGGACAAATCACCCTTCTGCTCACCTTGGGAGAGGAGCCCGCGGAAAAAATCCGATGGACGCCCTTCGTGGTAATGGAAGCCGAATCAACTTACAACGTTATCTTAGGAAGGCCAGCTCTTAATGCTTTCCAAGTCATAGTCTTCACCTTTCACCAAAAGGTCAAATTCCCTACAGGAAATCGGGTCGGGGAAGTAAGAGGAAGTCAGTTGGCCGCTCGGAGGTGTTACGTCGACATTGTCCGAACTGGCTCTAATAAGGCTAGAAGGATCCAAGGACCCCAACTCAATGTCGTCCAGGAGGAAGCCGCCAGGATGTCGTCAGAGGCATCAGAAGAAGACAAGGAGAAAATATGAATCCACCCCAAGCGGTCTGGCGATACTACCCACATAGCAGCAGACCTACCCGACGAGGTAAGAGGGCAGTTGGAGAAATGTTTGACGCGGAACCATGACATCTTCGCTTGGTCGACCTCTGAGATCAAAGGGATAGCCCCGATCATGATGATGCACAAACAAAACATTCTCCCGGAGTCAAAGCCGATCAGGAAAAAGAAGAGACATTTCAGGTCGGAACAAGATCAAGTGATCCGGATGGAGATCGACAAGCTCTTAGAGGTGGGGCATATTCGAAAAGTGCAGTTCCCTACCTGGCTAGCGAACATCATTTTGATATCCAAGCCGGGCAATAAGTGGCGGGTCTGCATTGACTTCCGCAACCTGAATAAAGCTTGCCCGAAGGACTGTTACCCCTTGCCCAGCATCGACCAGCTGGTCGACTCAACTAGTGGATGTGAATATATTTGTATGTTAGACGCGTATCAAGGATATCACCAGATCCCGTTGGCTCCAGAAGACCAGAAAAAAGTCAGCTTCATCACCTCCATTGGTACGTTCTGCTACAATGTCATGCAATTCAGATTGAAAAATGCGTGGGTCACATATCAAAGAATGATGGATCGGGTGTTTAAACATTAGATTGGAAGAAACATCGAAGTGTACGTGGATGACATCCTGATTAAATCAGCCCGATCGGACAGCCTTATCACTGACATCGAAAAACATGTGGCACCCTAAGGAAATATGGGCTCAAGCTAAACCCCAGCAAGTGCCTCTTCGGAGTTAAGAGTGGTCGTTTCCTTGGCTACGTAGTTACCGAGCGAGGAATTAAAGTCAACCCAGAAAAGGTGCAGGTCCTTCGTAACATGGCCCCGCCCAGGAATCTCAATGAAGCACAATGGTTGGTCGACCGTATCACCGCGCTGTCTCGGTTCATCTCCTAGTCGGCAATAAGAATCCTCTCATTCTTCAAAGTGCTAAGAAATGCGTCAAAATTTGAATAGGATGAGAGTTGTAGTCTTGCTTTTGCCGAACTAAAAGAATATATGGCGCAGCTACCGCTCCTGTCCAAACCAATAACCGACGAATGCCTGTGGTTGTACTTAGCGGTCGGGGAAGGAGCCATAGGTGTCGCCCTGGTACGAGAAGAAGGGGACGTGCAACACCCGATTTACTTCACTAGTCACTTGCTAAAGGTTGCGAAAAATAAATACACACCCGTGGAAAAGCTGGCATTTGCACTGGTGGCAACCGCCCGGCGACTGAGAGCATACTTCCTCTCTCACCCGATCACAATCCTCATCAACAGCATGGTGGGCCGGGTCTTGACCCACCCTGAGGCTTCCGGTCGGCTAATCAAATGGACGACTGAACTCAGTGAGTTCGACATACAGTACCAGCCCCGAATGATTATAAAGGCTCAGGCCCTAGCCGACTTCATGACGAAGACGACAGGACCCGATCCAGAAGGGGTCTGGAAGATTTATATGGAAGGATCAGCTAATCACCAGGGCAGTAGAGTGGGGATCTTGTTGATTTCGCCCCAATAAGATATTTTTAAGTTATCCATCCGACTTAACTTCTGGGCTACTAATAACGAGACAGAGTATGAGGCCCTCCTAGTAAGTCTGCAAGCAGCAGGACGCTTAAGGGCCACTCGGGTGGTGATTCACTCAGACTCACAGTTGACAACTCAGTAACTGGAGGGAAGCTTCGAAATCAAAAACGAGCGTATGAGAAAGTACGTAGAGGCCTACGAACGGCTGAAAATCAATTTTCAAGAAGTGACCTACAAAAGATCCCTCGAGCGGACAATCTCAAGGCCGACGAACTGGCCAAAATGACCAGTGCTATGACCTAGTGGACCCTTGCTGAGCCAACCATGCAGCCCTTGCTCGTGGCTCAGATCGACCGACTATCCGAAGACGACGCCAGCCCGAATTGGAGGACCCCGCTCATTTCGTACCTCCGGCTAAGAATCATCCCCCGGGAGGCGGGAGCCGCCCGACAACTCCGAAGATAGGACATCAGGTTCACACTGATCGGGGACGCCCTGTATTAGCGCGTCTTCTCTCAGTCGTTCCTCAAGTGCTTGGACCCAGACGAGACAGATTACGTTATGCGGGAAGTTCACGAGGGTATCTGCGGAAACCACATGGGGGGCCAGACTCTCGCCCGAAAAATTCTCCTGGCCGGGTATTATTGGCCCACCCTCCAAACGTACACAGCGCAGTTCGTCGCCAGTTGCCCTCATTTTCAGAAACATCAGAACCTGCCTCACCGCCCGACCGCACAGTTAAGGACGTCAACAGTGTTGCAACCGTTTGACAAATGGGAGATGGATATTGTCGAACCATTCCCGACCGGGCCTCAACAACGAAAATTCCTCCTGATTGCGGTGGATTATTTTTTCAAGTGGATCGAAGACGAACCACTCGCTCGCATCACCGAAGAGGCTGTCATGAAGTTCTTTTGGCAGAACATCATTTCTCGGTTCGACATTCCCTACAAACTGGTGTATGATAATGGACGATAATTTCAAGGACAGAAGCTCAGAGAATGGTGCAACGGGTATGACGTCAAGCAGGCCTTCACCTCGATGATCTACCCACATTGCAATGGAAAAATGGAGGACGTCAACCGAGAAATAGTCCGGGGTCTTAAGATTAAATTGGACCAGGTTGGAGGAAGCTGGGTGGTGGAGCTGCCCAGCATCCTCTGGGCCTACCGGACGACCCCCATGGAGAGCACCGGCTTAACTCCCTTCCACCTGATTTATGGAGGGAAGGCGGTGATGCCGGTAGAAATCGAGAAAGAATCCATTCGAAGAGCAGCATACGAGGAAGACAATGCCGAGCTACGACGCATGAAACTTGATTTGATAACGAAAACAAGAGAGAAAGCGACCGCCCGGCTCGTAGCTTACCGTCAATGGATGAGGCACACCTACAACAAACGGATCATCCCTTGAACTTTCTAGGTCGGGAATTTCGTGTGAAAAAGGATAAAATCGATCAGCGACGTCAACAAGTTTGAACCTCAATGGCAAGGCTCATGTAAAATCACCCACAAGCTGAGTTCCGGAACCTACTATCTACGGAGCTCGGATGGAAAGGAGTTAGACCGACCGTGGATCGCAAACCACCTACAGTCGTACCGAAGCAAAGGCCCTTGAACCACCCTCTCTTATTTTCAATCATGTAAGTTAGTCATGCCTAACGTTTTTCCAGTAATGAAAACTTCTTGCAGGTCGGGAAAACATCCCGATCTGATATTCACCCCGATCTACGATAAAGCTCCAACCTCCCTCATTAATCCGGGGTCGAGTTTCTCCGCTAAAGCGTCGATCTCCCCTCTGATTAAGGGTTGAGCTCCGACCTCCCCCATTGATCCGGGGTCGAGTTTATCCGTTAAAGCGCCAATCTCCCCTCTGATCAAGGGTTGAGCTCCGATAAAGCTCCGACCTCTCCCTTTAATCCGGGATCGAGTTTCTCCGCTAATGCGATAATCTCCCCTCTGATCAAGAGTTGAGCTCCGATAAAGCTCCGACTTCCCCCATTAATCCGAGATCGAGTTTCTCCGTTAATGCGTCGATCTCCCCTCTGAGCAAGGGTTGAGCTCCGACCTCCCCCATCGATCTCCCCTCTGAGCAAGGGTTGAGCTCCGATAAAGCTCCGACCTTCCCCATCGATCTCCCCTTTGATAAAGGGTTGAGCTTTGATAAAGCTCTAACCTCTCCCATCAATCTGAGGTCTAGATTCTTTGCTAAAGCGCAGATCTCCCCTACGATCGAGGGTCAAGTTACTATAAAACTTATTGTTGTCTTGCTCGGGGCTCAGCCTAGTCTCCCGATCGGACGTGAGTTAGCCCTACTATTCGCAAACTGTCTTATTGGGGCACTCGAAACCCAAGCCGATCCTCCTTCTAACTAGGTGATACGATCCCGACCCCCACCCTTAGGCTGAATAAATCACTAACTCGTGGCAGAAACAAATAATGGGAAGAACAATGGCGCAAAAGGATATTCCATTAAATCTTAAGGCCCGCTCGGGTAATACAGAGGAACTCTTATATCTAAAACAAAAGCTCGATCGAGCAGTACAAAAGAAGATAATCTTCTCAAAATCCACCGCGTTCGGATGAAGGTTGGCTGTCAAATGGCCGGCCTCCCGTAGCTACTGTACAGCACCTCTAGCTCCGTATTCGAACATTTGCATGATCTTCGGGCCGAGCTGGTTCTAGAATTCAGCAGAGTTCAAGTATTGAATCCTTCGGGCAGACTAGCGCTCCTCCTCGGTAGCCTGCTGATGAACCCGAGCAACCTTCTCCTTCTCCCTAGCCAGGGCGCCCCTCATCTTCTCCAGCGCCTTGTTATGCGAGGCCAACTCGGACGTCACTGCCTCCAATTGGGCCTGGGCCTCCCTCTGTGCCGACCGGGCTTGTACGAGCTCCTCCTTGAGAGAAGCCTGTTGTCCCCATGACTCCTCCAACTGAGAGTTCGTGGCCTGCTTCGCCCCCTTAAGTTGGGTCAGGCGGGTGGCCTAAAGCTGCAGATCAGCTCGGAGCTGCTCTACTTCTGCTCAGACTTCCTCACTCGAAGGGCCCTCCTAATTTTCTAGCTCGAAGACCCGAGCCTGCAGCTCTTGGTTCGCCCGCAAGAGACGATAGCCTTGGGCGATGGCTTCCGAGCTCCCGCACCACGCCTGCAAGACAATTGTCAATACCAAGGCCAAAAAATAAATAAATAAGTTAAACAGGTTGGGAACTTACCGTCGCCATGTTGGACGTCACGAAGTACAGCGTCTGTTTATCAGAGCAATTCTGCAAACGCTCCTGTGACGACCGCCAGGCAACCGCCGCCCGGCCATCTAGCCGTACTTTGACAGGAATGATGAGCCCTCGCCTGTTGCTGCCCTCCCTGGTCGGAGAGATCTCAATGGGGGTCTCAACCGGGGTCGAGGAGGGGAGTTCAACCGATCGTCGCTCGCCCGCCGGGCCTCCCGTCCAAGCCACGGGAGAAATGCAGATCGGCGTAAACTCAGACGATCTGGTGTCGCCCGACCGCAGTGGGCGCTCTTCAGTAGCTCGGTCGGCGGAAGGGCAAGTTGAGTGGCGCTTCTTGGCCGACCGAGCACGCTTCTCGGCGCTTTGGATAGCAGAGCGCTTCCCCGAGCGGCGGTCATCGTTGGGCCGGGGTAGACGCTCCTCCTTCCTAAAAGACGCCCCTGCGCCTATCAGGGAGGGGCGGACGGAAGACAACTCATCGGTATTCTGAGCCCCTGACGAGTCGGTCGGCGGATCAGGCCGACCCTCCTCCACGGCTATTTCTACGCCGCGCTCCTCCATCTCTCCCAAGGAAAGTCTCCCTGATTGAGCAGTCGTTGCTTTCCACATTGTCTGACCTGTAGGAAGCACACAAAAAATTCTTAGTTAGATATAAATAGAACTACAACCATAGAATAACCCACCGAAAGAAGCAGGCAGCGGAGTCCCGATCGAACTCAGCCCGACCGCGTAGAGGAGTCCCTCCTGCAACAGTGCCCTGGCGTCGAAGCTCAGGTCGGCAAGAATGTCGCCCGCCCTCAAAGAAGACGTGGGTCGGGGAGCCTTCGGCAGGACCACACTCCACTCGAACGCCCACTCGAAACCGATCGGGGAGGACACATAGAAAAACTTATCCTTCCATCCCCTATTGGAGGTCGGCAGCTCATCCAAAAAGCAATGTCCGGCCCGGGACTGAAAGAATAAAGTCCCTTCTTCCTCCATTTTCGGGTAGAAGAAAAAATGAAACGACCGACCCTCGAATGAAATACCGTACATTCTAAAAATTATATACGACCCACAGAGCTGCCGGTAGTCATTAGGGTCCAATTGATTCAGGAGAATACTGAAATAGCGGGACACAGACTAAAAAAAAAGGGATATGGGAAAACGAAGTCCGACCTGAAACTGACCTAGGAAAAAGGTCACGCTTCCGGCCAGGGGTTTTTGGGCTCGTTGGTCCGGACAAGGAATTATCAGCCTGTAACCGATCGGAGTCTCGTACTGTACTCTAACCTCCTCCAAGTCGGAGATAGTGAAGGTAGACTTCATTGAGCCATACCAAGGACCGGAAGTTGACACTTCTATCATGACCTAAAGAAGAGACGCCTGACCTACAAAGACCCCTAACTAACCTAAGACTCAGGAATCCAACACCGAACGGGGACAACTTACTGGATCGGAAGATGCAAACACCGAGCGGAAGGATCGGACATTATGAGATAATGACCAAGGCGAAAACAAACAGCCGAAACTTTTTCCGTCGGAGGCCTTATATAGCCAAGGCCTTGGACCCTCAGCCGTCGGATCTGTAGGCACCGACTTAAAGACGACGCGTAAGAACCGTTGGATCAAGCCACCCGCGGATCGTCGATGCCGTTATAGTTGCGGCGATTGACATCCCGATGTGGGTAGGTCACGCGTCGAGTAACCACCGATCAGCATAGCGGTCGACGCATCATTAGTGCCCCCGCATTAAGTAGCATTTATGAGGCTCATTTCCCTAGACACGTTACTATCGCCCGGTCTAAAGAATGCGCCAAGGTTCGATCGGATTAAAAAACTGAACACAAAGTTATCCGATCAGTCGATCACGCCTCCTTCGACCAGACTCGAAAGGAGGACTTGTGATATGAGTGATTGAGTGGTGCCCCATGGTAGTACGGACAGATGTCACGCGGCAAATAGTCAAGGTCAAGATTAGCTAAACCCGGTTGGGCCTCTCAACTCTCGGACGGACGCGTGCTATATAATCGACCGGGTACAATTATCACCACCCCGGTCAGTAAAAGGTAATCAAGATCACAGACCGGAATCAAAGTATCAGGTCGAAGTATATTATGTCACCGACCGGAGGCACCTTACAGATCCCGATCGATTGAATTATATTCCCGCTCAGGTCTCTAATCTGACCGGACGCGCCCTACGGAGCCCGATCGGTTGAATTATATTCCAGTTCAGGTCTGTAATCCGACCGGAGGTGCTCTACAAAGTTCGGTCGGTTGAAGTAGGTTCTCGTTCACGTCTACAATATGATCGAATGTGTTCTACAAACTCCGATCGATTAAAGTATGATCCCGGTCGGATCTATAATATAACTGACCGGAATGATCTTATCATTGGTCTGTGCCTCTGGCATGCCTATGAGGTCTGACTCCGACGCCAACAGTACGGCCAGAACACCCCTCAACAGTATAACAAAAACACCCCTCAACAATACAACCAAAATACCCCTCAACAGTACGGCTAGAACACCCCTCAACGGTATAACCAGAACACCCCCAATTATACCCCAGGCACTCCCTGGAAGTACGGCGAATGGTGAAACTTTCGGACCCGAATATGCTCACTCATGCCTCAGCAGTACACGTCATTAATGTTGGTCATACACACCCCGAAGGAATATATAAAGAAACGAGAGCTCCTATTGAGAGAAATTTTTTTCCAAACCTAAGTTATCTTTACTTACTATTTTCACTACCTCTGTTCGATCGGACCTAACTTGAGCATCGGAGCAAAATCCCCAGGCCTCTCGCCTGGAGCTCTCCTCTTACCCTCTGTCTCTCTTTCTGTGATTCATACAGGTCCCCGACCGGAGAGATCAGAGAAGTCCCGTCCGTTCACCGAAGACCGACGAATCCCCCCGATCGATTACTTGGAACAGAGAACCGGTGAATTCCTCTGATCGGAGCTAGGACCTTAGAAGACTGGCAGGCTCACCTCGCTCGACGGTGATCAGATCAACGAATCTCCAGCTCACCGGTGACTCATCCCTCGATAGTCTCCGCGCGAGAACATTTGTTGTGTATCAAGGCAAGGCGAAAAGGAAAGGATTCATCTCAAAAAATATATCCATGGAACAGATGAAAAGAAGAGGAACAAAAAAGAAAAGAAAAAAATCTCGCGGAAAAACTCTTGGAAAAGAAAGAAAGAGGGAGAAAAATATGATATCTCATAAGATATCGTCCGACACGAGGCCTGACCACCTCGCACAATGCCTAACGGTGCGAGGACCGACCACCTCGCGCAGTGTTGAACGACATGAGGCCTAACCACCTCGTGTAATGTCGATCGACATGAGGGTCAGCCGCCTCGCATGATGCCGACCGATGCTAGGCTCAATCGCGCGTTGCCGACCGACACGAGACCCGATCGCTTCCCACGATGCCGACTGACATGAGTGTCGATCGCCTCGCGCGGTGTCGACCGACACAAAGTCCGACCATACAAGATCGACCAGCGCGAAGCCTAACCGCCTTGCATGATGCCAACTTCCGCGACACATAACCACCTTCTCTCTAACATTTCCGGCCATCTTCCACCGTTTCCGGCCATCCTCCACCATTTCCGGCCATCCTCCACAATTTCCGGCATATTCACGGATCAGGCCATCAGGCAGGGGTGACACTTAGGAGAGTCCTATGTGCCTTTTGTAGCATCATGCATTTGCATACATTCCATCATACGTACATATCCATTCCATCATGTGTACATATGTGATTAGAGCATGCATAGCATCTTAGGGGGTAGGTCATTTTCATATGATAGCTTGCATACGTTAGGGT
>JBBUKS010000113.1:14016199-14028827 GCA_038050645.1 Hedychium gardnerianum
AACATTCGAAAAATCATGGAATTACCTACGAAACTCGGAATCACATGAAATCGGTGTCTATGCGTTCGTGTAATTATGAAGATTACGTTCATAACCTCAAATAGTTTTTTTACCTACTCAATTTAAACCATTTTAGTTCTTTTAAGGGAGTAGATAAACTCATATATATAATTTCTAACTAAACTCGGAACCATTTTAATTTTTTTATCTATTCAATTGTAACCTCAAGTTCATTAGATAAAAAAACTATTTGAGGTGATGAACGTAATCTTGATAACTACACGAGCGCGTAGAAACTAATTTCATGTGATTCCGAGTTCTCTAGGTAATTCCGGGATTTTCACTAGGTTTTAATTTTGTTTTTAAAATTAAGCGAATTTTGCGACGAATTTGTGATTCGTCGCAAAATCAGCGACGAATCACGTATTCGTCGCAGAATCAGCGACGAATCACGGATTCGTCGCAGAATCAGCGACGAATCACAAATTCGTCGCAAAATCAGCGACGAATCACGGATTCGTCGCAAAATTCTCTTAAATTAAAAAAAAATTAAAACATAGGGAAAATCCCGGAATTACCTAGAGAACTCGGAATCACATGAAATCAGTTTCTATGTGCTCGTGTAGTTATCAAGATTATGTTCATCATCTCAAATAATTTTTTTATCAGTTTAGTTAATTAATTATTTGTAGCCCGCGTTCGAGATAATTTCAATCTTATGTAATTTATTTTAATCTAATTATTTAAATCTTATTAACCCACAGTTAATCTTAGGTAATAATTTTATATTGACAGATTTTTAACACCTATTCGACCTAATATACCAAATCAAATAACTTTTAATATACATATATATATATATATATATATTCTAATTAAAACCTAATTAATTAATTAGTTAATTATAAGTTATTATAACCTAGTTAATTAAATATTGATAAAAAATTATTAGATAATTAAATAAACTATTTGAGGGATGAACGTAATCTTGATAACTATACGAGCGCATAGAAACTGATTTCATGTGATTCTGAGTTCTCTAGGTAATTCCACAATTTTTAGAATGTGTATTTTAATTTAAGTTAACTCTGCGACGAATTCCGTATTCGTCGCAGATTCAGCGACGAAAAAATTATTCGTCGCTAAATTCCAACAAATTTTGCGACGAATATTGTTTTGTCGCTAATTTCCGACAAGTTTTTTTCGTTGCAACTTTCGTTCTTATTTTCCGACAAATTATTTTTTTGTCGCAAAATTTGTTGTAATTTTGGGACGAATTTTATTTGTCGCTAAATCCTGCTTTTTTTGTAGTGAGATCCCTTTCTCGGATCGTTTTATCTCTCCACTTCGGTTAGTATAAAAATGGAGACACGGCTCGGACTTAGCATAGTCATCTATCAGAGTTCTCAGCGTGGATACGAATAAAGGCGAGGCTTCATAGTGTCGCTGGTTGATTCTCGAAGAGGCTAGCCTTACGAGGCTAGCAAATGCTCTCTACAAGGTTCAAAACGAACTCGTAGGTATAACTAGAATAAAAGTTATTTATGGTAAAAATTTATTATGTGATTATGTCAACATGAATGTAGCTTGTATGTGTGTGGTGCGTGTGCTGTAATAATCTAGTTTATTATGACTTTATTTTGCTTCCGCTGCATATTTGTAAAACATGTTTTAGCACGTATCTGCATCGGGCTACCCAATAATAGGTTCCCGATTTATGCTGGTCTTCCATAATTAATTATTAATTATTGAATGATCATGAGTGACACCTAGTAGTACATCATGATCCTAAATTAATCAAAAAATCATATTTGATTCCAGAACAGTTCTGAACCCTTCAACAACTATAGTGAGTCGTGTCTCGTAGCCTTTTACTTATGGTATATGTTATACCCACTTGATTCAATACATGATCTATGTGTTAGTCTCCACTAGGCTGACTACGTCATACCTAGCCCAAGTTATACTTCCTCATCCTGTGAATTCAAATTACTCAGACATGTGTCAAAGAGTACCATACTCTTGACATGTGATTCTTTAGCCAAAAACTTCGAGTAATAATCCTGACGAGTGGTCATAGGGTATACGTCTCTTTATAAAAGGAGTGGTGATTCCTCTGTGGGATATTCAAACACTTTCGTTCAATTCAAACTTATACCCAATCATCTTGGGTTCACACCTCCAAGGAGATGTTTGCTTAAGATGTCGAAGTATAAGTCTCCATGACAAGATGACTTGAATACCTCAAGTTGAAGGAAACTTGCACTTAAGCTATAAAGAGATCTTCATTGACATATTCATATATGTAAAGAACCATATGAAGTCTCATAGTACGTCACTCCAATGAACTAGTTACTTTTAACTAGCATCTACGTTTAACTCTCGGCATCTCAATGTCTCCATCCAGTGAGGAACAATTACTTGGATAAACCAAAGAGTATAACACATGCTAGTCTCTCAAAATCAATGATGTCCGAGCTCATTAATTCATAGACTAGGGAATATTTCAATACATTCATAATTACACATGCAGAAATGCTCACTAGTTGTGATCTAATCACAAGTTCTCTCATGCTATGAATTGTATTACCGAGATTTAGTAAATGAGTTTAAGATCCAATCATATAAATTAAGAATATACATTCAAATAGTGAATCACTCTTTATTCAATAAATAGTGCATTCCACAAGGCGATTGCCTTAGGACATCTCTCAAATATAACATACCTTGGTTCTCCCAACCTGCTTGGACTTTTGCTTAGCTTGATCTTGACCCTTGGGACTTTCCGCTAGACCTTCGATCCTCTACCCGTCTCGACTTCCTTCTTGATGTCCTTGACCCCCAGGGCTTCTTGTCTAGTATCCTTGACCCCTAGGGCTTTCTTCCTGATGTCCTTGATCTATCAATCTTGCTCAATCCCTCCAACTAAGACTTCCTTGTCTTGTCTCTCTGACCAGGACTTCTTGCCTACTCCCTCAAACTAGGACTACCTTGCCTAGTTGCAACTAAGGTTTTCCTATGAACTTGATTAGGACAATAGAATACCACATGACTTACCTTTGACCATTTGCAAATATCAAAACTTAGGTTTGATCGTATGATGCTTCTTGCACCAACAATTAGTGGATTGCCTATCGGAAGTGGTCAACGACTGTGGGCCTTAGACTAGTAGCGACTGGAATGTGAACCAAGTAAAAAGAAAATGTGTACTTGTTATTCATTGTTTTATATCTATTTCTGTTGTGCACTTTCGAAAACAAGAAAAGATGTTTGCAAAAACGTGAACAAGAGAAATGTGCTATTCACCCCCCTTTAGCGCTTTCGCGTTCCTACAATTGGTATTAGAGTGGGGGCACTCTGAATTGGTACAACCACCATTCGAGCATTATTTTTTTTATTTCACTTCATTTGTCATTTTTTTATTCCTCTACTCTCTTTCTCTCAAGCACTACTAATCCAAGACCAAGTCTTCGTACAATTTTTTTGTGTGCAAGTTATATGGCCCATCAAGAAGTTTACTGCAAAACTCAACTGCCTTTGGTCTATTGTGATGATTTCGAAAACTGAAGGGTCATATGGAGTTTCATCTTAAAACCCAAGTTGAGATGTGGATCGTGATCGGATTCACGCTCCCTACTGATGGAGAAGATGTATCTCTCGAGTTCGACAAATGGGACAACTCAATGAAGAAAAAGATTGAGGATGACGCTAAAGCGATTCAAACCCTCCAAACCAGCTTGACTAAGGAGGAGCTCAACTGAGTCAGACTGTTCATCAACGCAAATGATCTATGGGAAAAGCTGATCGAGCTACATGAAGGAACGTCCGATACTAAGGTATGCAAGCGTGACTTAATTTTAAATAAACTATATAATATAAAAATGTAGGAAGGAGTGTCAACAAGTCAACTACATGCCTAGATCCAGGACCTCCTTAATGGACTTCACGCAATCGAACAACAAGTCATAAATTGGGTCATAATCAGGTATGCGCTAAAAGCATTTTCGAGAAACACCTTGTGGGCATCAATAGTGGATGCCTATAAAGTTTTGTGGGACCTTTCTAAGGTAAAGTTAGACGAACTATTTTCTAAATTCCAATGAACTTCAAGAATAGTCTAATGCTACTCATACCGAGAAAGGTATTGATTTGATTGTAGGTAAAATCATGGCAAAAGAACCAAAGCCCAAGTCCAGAACCGAACCCAAATCCGAAGACGAATCAAATTTTAAAGACAACGAGGATATCGGCTCCAAACTAGTCAATCTAGTTCGGAAACTATTCAAGAAGAAGAAAGGCTTCACTAAGCACGAGATCAAGAAAGTAATCCAGTTAAAGAACAAGTAGAGTGGACCAAGCCAAACCACAAAGTTAAAATCCGATATGATCTGCTACAGGTGCAATCAAAAGGGGCATTTCAAGGCAGAATGCCCAAACACAAATGAAACCAAGAAGCAATGGAGAAGGAAAGCTCTAAAAGAAACCTGGGATGAGTCATCATCGGAAGAGTAGGACGAGGAAGAACAAGCCCAAGCGAGATTTCGACACTATCGATGAGAGAACAAGTGGTCGAGACTGAGTTCGAGACCGAGTCCAGATCTGAGTCTGAAGTTGAGTCTGAAACAATCCACGGGTCTATATCTATTTCAGATGAATCAAAAAATGAGGTAGACTCTCCCCTAGTTAATAAACTTTAGTTTTTAATTTATGATCTGACTTAAGAACTAGCCAAATCTAATGAGAAGACTAACCCCTTAAGGAGAAGACTAACCCAAGTGTTTCAACTGAACAATTTCAAATTGGAATTTCAACTCAAGTCCAATAACTTGTGGAAGAAAATTCCAATTTAAAAGCTCAAGTTGAAAACCTTAAAGGGTCATTGAAATGGTTCACTTCGGGCTCTAAATACCTTTATATGATACTTAGAACTCAAAGGGTCGTATACAATTGATTCGGACTCGGTTACAAGGCAAAGACTCGATTCAAATCGTATCTGTCCTTAGTAAATTGAAATGCTAGAAACTGAGTCCAAGCATGGGTCCTTAAATAAAGCTTGATTAATGAATCTAGACCAAATCAATATTGGATCCCTAAGAAACAAATTCATTAACTAGATAAACCTTATCAATATTATGTATCAGGGGGAGTCAATAGGAAAATAATTTTTCTTTGTTAAAATGTATGATTGTTTGATTTACTACTTTATTTTACGTGCTTAGTTTATTTTCTACTCAATTTAGAATAGTTAGATAAGGACATAGACTTTCTTGAAAGTACTAGGTGTGGGGCAAGATGATAGTACGTTAGGAAAGTTTGGTCTAGGTAGTTAGGTGGGTAAGGAGTACCCTACTTTATCTACGGAGCTAAGTAGAACTAACTGAAGCTATCTCATCACATTCTAGACTAGTTAGACCAGGGTTTTTTAATAGATTAGCTAAGTGTACAATTTCTTGAATCAGCTATATCTAAGAAAGTGGTTGAAGCTCCGATAACCAAGAAGGCCTTTGTGGCTTGCCTCGACCTGGAAGCTGAGACTTGAAATGTATACTTAATTAATCAATGGCAAAACCTAAATCTAACTCAAATGTCAAACAATTCTTAGAACAAACTAAATTAATAAAGATAAATTGATGACCATCTCACAAAATCCATAAGGTACCTTGATTGAAAATCTATAAATGGGTGAGATGGATCAAGGACTTAATTCGAAATTAGTTAATTTAACCTTAATGAATCCAAAATTCATTTAATTAATCTAATTCACTTAATTATTAATTTGACCTTAATTAAATTCAAATTTAAAATTAATTATTAATTTAACCATAATTAAATTCAAACTTAAACTTAATTATTAATTTAACCTTAATTCAAACTTAAACTAAATTATTTATTTAACTTAATTAATAATTTTAAACTTAAATACCTTAATTACTTTTAATCTCAACTTGATTAATAATTCTAAACCCTTAATCTTAAACTTATTTAATGAAAATCCATCTCACAAAGAACCCATAGGAATAACATGATTGATACTCTAGAATGGGTGAGATGCAACATAAGTAGTAAAAATTAGTCAACTCCTTTTAAAACTCCAATTATAAGTTGGTAACAAATCAAATATCTTATGTGTAGGAACATAAAGATTTATACTAATTGATGTTGAACAGTGGGTAATTCAGACATATGACTTGAGACAGACTGAAATTTATCAAATTGAAACTCAAGAATCTAGGATTAGTAGTTGAAGTTAGTTATCTAGAGAGTTGAAGTTGTTTAAGTTCAAGAAAGAATTGAGAGGTCAAGAGCAAGTGAATGGTTGAGAGAGAAATCTAAATTGGGGGAAACGATTCTAGGACTTTGGTTTCGCTACGATATTTGTTGAAATTATAAGTATTGTTCACTTTCCTACCTCTATGTTTATTCGCATGTAGGGTGACTTATCCCAAATTACGGATATGGAATTTTGGAACTATGCTAGCGTGTCTACCTAAACTCGATGCCTCTTTGCAAGTTGATAATGCTAGAAGTCCATTTTGAGGGACTACCCCTATCACCAGGGCTCCACGGTTCATCTAGATTATCCCTTACACTCCCTGATATCGAATTAGGGAAAACCCATTAGGTCTTATGATAGTTATCCCCTCGTGGCAAGCCGGTCTGCATTCAAGGCGATAATGCTAGAATGTCTACTTCTATAGACTACCCCTTTCACTAGGGCTCCATAGTTCATCTAGATTATCTCCTCTACTTGTGACCGTCTCTCCACATCCTGTGGCATTTATAGTATACACAATAAAGAAGGAACAAGGAATAAACATGTCATACAATAGAGAAAGTTAAACAAATACTTAGTTCATAAATCAACAATTACATCGTAGCTATTTCCTAATCCTAAAATATGGATAACTACTCCATAAAGACGGAGACACAATCAAAATACATTGAATCTAATCAATTACAACTCAAAACAAAGAGTATAGAGAAGAAAAAGCTTAGCTGGATGAGTGTCGGTGTCTGCAGATGATCTCCAAACTCCAATCAATGGAAGAATCATTGTGGATCTTTAGATGGAAGCTCTAGGGTTCCCCTCAAAGGGAAGAACCCTCCTCCAAGGAAGGTAAGGAGCCCAAAATCTCAGATCACCTAACAAGATGGCCTTTCATCCATTTTATAGCTTTCCAAATCTGTTGAACCACCTATATCATCAGGGCTCCGACAAAATGAGGTTTTTATCCCTTATACTTGGTTTTATTGGTTTCCACCCTAAACCAAACTTTTAGAGCTTGAAATTATCTTTAATTTGATAGGTTGGGGGCCCCATGGCTTTAACCAAGCTAAAGGTTATGCTCATTTAAAGTTTGGTTTGTTGCTTGGGCCTCCGCGGGATAGAATGACACAGTCATGTTGAGCTTGGGAAAGAAGCACGACCATGCTTGGAAGGCATGTCTGCTTTAGCTGCTAAATTTGGGCTAGACACGATCGTGCTTGGAAGGCACAGCTCGGGCGTGTTCGGCTTGGCGGTTGGAAGATGGCAAGGCATGGTCGTGCTTGGGATGCACGATTAGACCATGTTGAGCTCAGGACTAGTTTTAGAGCTTCTAGATGAGGCATGACTGTGCTTGGGAGTCAAAATATCAAATTTTATCCTATATGGTCAAGTTCAGTCAATGGTGTGATGCTACCTTGGAAAATATAAATCCCTAGTGATGCAAAAATATGAGTCAAAACATGACACTATGGAATATGGACTCAACAGCTAGTGGATATGCCCGAATAATAGACTATGGACCTAAAGATCTGCAAACTAAAGTTAATGTCCAATCTTTATTTGATGGCATAAAGAAGAAATGAGTGGAATGGTCAAATGGTAGCAAGGTCTCTAGTGTTGATAAGCAAGATGCAGGTATATAAGACCTTGTACAACACAGTCTTCAACCCTGAGTTGGACAAAGCTGAAGTTGATGACGGTCAGAGTCAATTTGCCACCAAACAAATAAGTGTAGATGAGATCCAAGGTGATATCAGAATAAGGGTCAGGAAAAGGTAGAGTAGGACATGAAAAATAGTAGAATGTGGAGGCTAAGGGACGCAACTCGAGTTGGTCCCTAATCAGGTCAGGTGTGAAAATGATGTCAATGCCTCCAACTCTAGATTTTAAGGTAAAGTCATCTACCTTAGCCAAGTTGTTATAAAACTCAACACACAAATTGAGGTTTTCTTCCTGATCACAGTAAACAAGTGTGGACAGACCATAGTAGGCTATGATCTTCAATATGTCTACACAATGATCAGTGAAAAATTTTCTGCTTAGATATCTAGTGTGCATTTGAAAGGTATGTATGTTGTTCATATCTAAGCCTAAAGTCCTCAGAGTGAAACATAGAGTCATACGAAGGATCCTGTGAGGTGCTAGCCTCAGTAGCTTTAAGTTTGGGTCTAGTAATATAAACAATCAAGTTTGGGTAAAGAGAAAAGATATTATGTATAAAATGAATTTTAAATGATTAATTCAAAATAAAAATTACCAATGCATGATGAAGAAGACTTGAACCCGAGAGATTGATCGAAAGCGCGTTCAAAATAGGCTTGAAAAACGAGATTGAAGGAGAAGATTTGGGTTTAGGTGTGAGGTCTCGGCGATTGCTCTATGTTGCCTATATAAAAGTAGTTTGAGCGACCTGAGGGGTACCACGTCAACCTAGTACGTCTAATCGGGGCACCCATTCGAGGTCATGTGGGTGACTATGTGTACCTCCAGGGCGATCGGGGACCTAATTTTTACCATCGAAATAAATGTGAGTTTTTGAATTCAGGCGCCCAGGAATGAATAAGGTCGATCGTATTCCAAATTTTTTCCTACCCTGGTCAACACGGTTTGAATTTCAAATGGTTGATGTCCGGTCACCTATTTAGTGTCCAGGCAATCGAAAGATCAAATCTATTGACTTTTCACAAATAATATTTCTGTCTAAGTTCAATCAATCCTCAAGTCCGTATGAGAATTTTCAAATATTAGTTAATAGGAATTGAAATATTTGAAAAAAAAACATATATAAGTTTTGTATCAAAATAAAATTTGAAAATCTTTTTGAAATGTCCAACATTGATTTCGAGCTTATTATCCATAGGATAGGAGCTTTCAATCAGTTGGTCAAGTTAAGCAAGGGTTTTTAGCTTGATTTTATGAAAATTGAGCTATTAACATGAAAATTACTCACTCGATCAACATAAAGATTTTAGCCCCAATTCATGTTGATGCAATGAGATAAGCATATGGAATCAAGGATGTAGTCCTAAGCATCTCACGCCTTTATTTGTTTTTCAAACACAAACAAGAACTATAGGTGCATGCAGTCTATGCTAGAGTCTAGACTAAGTCCATTTTGTAATAAATATGAATAACATTAAAGAATATTAAAAATATATTTATTTGAAAAATAAATGCAAACATAGTTTAAGTCAATCTAGTCTAAATGATCTAAGAGTTAGTTCCCTCTAAGTTGGAGCTTTAGTAGATTTCAATTTATCATTTGAATTAACATAACAAACATGAATATTAACCACATGAATATGATGTTTTGGTACCCAATAATATTTGTTATTGACTTGATTGACTAAGTATGAGTTGGGAACCCAAGTCTTCTTAATATTAACATTTCTAGTGACTAATGTAATGTATGAAACATGATTTTCACTCGAGCTAAACCCAAGTTTAGTCTTGTTGGTATGCAACCCATCTAGATCCAAGTATCATATCTAAATACTTAGATCCAGATGTGAGCTTGCTCAACATTAACTTTAACTCACTAACTTGGTTTTTCAAGTTAGAATAGTAGGACCAAAAAGCGCGATAGAGGGAGGGGGTGAATATCGCTCATTTTAAAATCTTTCTTTTACGAAAATAAGACAGAGATATATACGCAGCGAAAAAATATATCACATAAGACATGGTCAGTTACCTTGTTCATAGTCCAGCGACTACTTCTCTAAGGTCCATAATTCCTTGGACTGTTCTAGAATGGGCAATTGACTAAAGTTTCTCCTTCTGGAAACTTTCAGAGAAGGAGGAAAGCTCATTACAATTATGGAGGATAGCAACAACTTTACTATACCTCTATTGAAATTCAATGTAAATACAATGTTACTGACTATTGGAAGATGCAAAACTTCGATGTTGGTTGTTGAAAAGATTCGGCATGTCAACAACACTTTCTTGCATGAACATAGCAGTAGACAAAAGAGAAGGATTGAAAGAGAATTTTATTGTTGCCTCAGATCTCGAACCTTTTTTTGTCAAACGATCTTCTTAAACTGTTCGGGTTCGCGTCCAGGTTCACGATATGCCTAGATCGTATCTTTCAAGAAATCTGACTTATTGGTCGACTGACCCACCTGGTCGATGGACTGAACATCATAACATCATTTCCTACTCGATCCGATTTTATTTGATTTGTGCTTACCATATGTATTCGATCAACCAACTCCATATTGAGTCGACTGAACCCTTGAGTTGTCTTTGTTAATTGATTCGATCTCATCCGATCTCTCATTACCAAATGTGTTCAATCGATTGATAGACCTATCGATCGACTAAACACTTATTTCCCTCTTTGCTTGTATTTGATTCTGATTAGTGCTTATCTGCTTGGACTGGAAGACCAAACCACTATGTTCGATCGACCGAACCTTTCAGTCAACCAAGTTCTCTATTTTTTACAAAATAGTATTAGCACAACAAGAGTAATAATAGTAGAAACACAGTTAGAAACATATATAATTATGCATGAATGAGTCTGATAGTTAGGATTGCCTGATCTTGACTTAGAAAATTCCATTGGTTTCTTCAATCGGATCAACGCCTAAGGTTGTCCCAATTAGGACTCATCTTTACTGTTAGTGCAGAATGTATTGATAATCAAACTTGTATTTTGATGTATATCAAAGGGCTTAAAGTCAGAACACATGTATTTGATATGATTATTAAGTGTGCAGACTGAACTGTCTTGATGGATCTTGAGGACAAGACGCTAGGAAGAAAGTCTAGATGGATCAGAAGGACTGGACATCTAGCAAGAGGACTCGGTGGGTCAGTGTAGAGTAGACATTGAGACAAGAAAAGACTTGGTGTGTCGAGGATCGGACGTAAAGCATGGAAGGTTTGACAAATGGTAAGTAAGGTAAATCTGTTAAATACGATAATTTAAAATAATAAAATAATATGTATTAATAGGGAAATAAAATTTATGGAAATTATTTGAATTATTTGGAGATTTTTTTGGATTTAATTGGAGCTAATTGGAGAAGTTCATGGGGATATAAAGAATAGACTTTATAAGATCTGTTTGGAATATCAATTAAATATGGAGTTGATAAGAAATTAACTTAGGTTTTGATTTCAGAAAGCCTAGGTTGAGATTATTAAAACCTAAGTTATAAATTACTAAATTACCTATTTTTCTCCATTCTCCAAAAACAATCAACACTCGATCTCTCGACGCTGCTCCTCACTCGACACCGCCGGTCGCCGCCAACCTCAGTCGCGATTTCCTCTTCTCCCCGAGTCTTCCGCCGACCGCCGTCGCGCCTCAATGCCACCGTTGACCACCGGCCTCTCCCTTCTTTCCCGATTACACCTCTCAGCCCACACCCCTTTTCCCTTCTCTCGATCTACTCCTCACACGAAGTCGCCGCCGTCGCATTCCTCTACCCTAGCCAAGTTCTCTACCGTCGATACTCTCCTTCTTCTCCTTACAAGTTCTCCTCTCCCTCCTTTGGTCGACGCCACCGGTCACGGCTTCCACCTGATTTCATCACCGCCGGTATGGCTCAGATCTGATCGGGACAGATTTAGGGCTATTGGTCATCTCTTTGGCCGTCCACCAGCTGCGGTTCCAGCCACAAATTTGCCATCATCAGCACAGTCGACCATCTCTTCTTCCATCCATTGAGGAGTTGTTTCCAGGGAGGGATGACTTTCGCTAAGGTAAGGTTGTAGATGATTGTAAGATCGAATTGGTTTTATTAATGTTTAGAGATGAATTTCTGATTTGTAACCGCAGCTACTGTTTGGTCTAATTCCAGCCGCAGCCACCTATATTCGATCTGGCATAATTGGACTGTGTAGATCCGGTTATCACTGGTAATAGGTATGTTTTTGGGATGTTTTGTTGTTCTTAGATTGGGAATTATGTATAGATGAATTGTAGCTTGGAATGTAGGTTTGGATGAAAATGAGTTGGGTTTCATTTAAGTTGAAGCATATGTTAATCGTAAGGGTAAGTATTTGTTTGAGGTGATAGTTTATGAAACTATGTTTTCTTGTATAGTTTTGGGTAAGGTACTTTGGATTAGTGATTGATTATGGATTATGGATATTATTGTTGCTATGATTAGGTAAGTTTTGTAAAGCTTTGGTTTTGGATTTGAAGTTATAGATGAAATTGTAGTTAGCATTGATGGTGTAGTTATAGATTTGAATCTATTGATGAAGTGTAAATTAGCTTTAGTTGTGTAGATATGACTTTGATTTTTATGGATGAATCATAGTTAGCTTTGTTGGTGTAAATGGATGAAGTATGTAGTTTGGTTATTGAGGTTAATTGTAATGTATTTGGCTTCCACCTTTTTG
>JBBUKS010000113.1:14051696-14069089 GCA_038050645.1 Hedychium gardnerianum
ACACTTAGCTCAACGGATTAAAATAACAACAGTCTAACTTTAACCTGTTGTCATACATCAAAACTTAGGGTTAGACTATTAGTGCAAACTGCACCAACACGTGTTGTATAATTTGTATGAATTCTTATTTTTTGGAAGGTAAAGGTGAATGTACTGGGCGGGCGTATTTTTGATTTTTGGGTCATCTTGTCTTGTCTTTTAATTTCGTCAGTTGTTTCGTCGGAAAATGGCGGAGGGTTGATTTTATTCGATGACCGTTGTCGGGATAAACAAGGAGCATATGGTAGAAAGAATGGGTGTGATTATACGATCACTAATGGACTGGATCCCATCACAACTCCAAAGTTAAGCGTGCTTGGGCGATAGCAGTACTAGGATGGGTGACCCCCTGGGATGTCCTTGTGTTTCACCTATTTTTTTTCGATCCGAGATCTCGTCGGAAGGAGGGAGGAGGTGCGTGTTGTTTAATTTGTATGAATTTTTATTTTGTATTTTTTTGAAGGTAAAGGTGAAGGTACTGGGTGGGAATGTTTTTGATTTTTGGGTCGTCTTGTCTTGTCTTGTCTTTTAATTCCGTCGATTGTTTTGTCAGGAAATGGCGGAGGGTTGATTTTGTTCGATGATCGTTGTCGAGATAAACACGGAGCATATGGTAGAAAGAATGGGTGCGATCATACCATCACTAATGCATCGGATCCCATCACAACTCCGAAGTTAAGCGTGCTTGGGCGAGAGCAATACTAGGATGGGTGACTCCCTAGGAAGTCCTCGTGTTGCAAAAAAAAAAAAAATTCGATCCGAGATCCCGTCGAAAGGAAGGAGGAGGTGCATTTTGTTTAATTTGTATGAATTTTTTTTTTATTTTGTATTTTTTTGGAAGGTAAAGGTGAAGGTACCGGGCGGTCATGTTTTTAATTTTTGAGTCGTCTTGTCTTTTAATTCAGTCGGTTGTTTCATCGAGAAATGGCGGAGGGTTGATTTTGTTCGATGACCGTTGTCGGGATAAACAGGGAGCATATGGTAGAAAGAATGGGTGCGATCATACCATCACAACTCCGAAGTTAAGCATGTTTGGACGAGAGCAGTACTAGGATGGGTGACCCATGGGGAAGTCCTCGTGTTGCACCTTTTTTGTTTTGTTTGATCCAAGATCCCGTCGGAAGGAGGGAGGAGGTGCGTGTTATTTAATTTGAATAATTTTTTTTTATTTTTTATTTTTTGGAAGGTAAATGTGTAGGTACTGGGCGTGCGCATTTTTGAATTTTGGGTCGTCTTGTCTTGTCTTGTCTTTTGATTACATCGGTTGTTTCGTCGAGGGATGACGGAGGGTTGATTTTTTTCGATGACCGTTGTCGGGATAAATAGGGAGTGTGTGGTAGAAAGAATGGGTGCAATCATACTAGCACTAATGCACAGGATCCCATCAGAACTCTGACATTAAGCGTGCTTGGGCAAGAGCAGTACTAGGATGGGTGACCCCCTGGGAAGTCCTCATGTTGCTCCTATTTTTTTTTGTTCTAACCGAGATCCCGTCGGAAGGAGGGTGGAGGTGCGTGTTGTTTAATTTATATATTTTAGAAGGTAAAGGTGAAGGTACTGGGCGGGCGTCCGTCTTGTCTTGTCTTTTAATTCCGTCAGTTGTTTCGTCGGGAAATTGTGGAGGGTTGATTTTGTTCAATAATCGTTGTCGGGATAAACTGGGAGCGTGTGGTAGAAACAATGGGTGCGATCATACCAGCACTAATGCACCGGATCCCATCAGAACTCCAAAGTTAAGCGTGCTTGGGCAAGTGCAGTACTAGGATGGGTGACCTCCTGGGAAGTTCTCGTATTGCACCTATTTTTTTATTCTAACCGAGATCCCGTCGAAAGGAGGGAGGAGGTGCATGTTGTTTAATTTGTATAAATTTTATATTTTTATTTTGTATTTTTTGGAAGGTAAAGGTGAAGGTATTGGGCGGGCGTGTTTTTTATTTTTAGGTCGTCTTGTCTTGTCTTTTAATTCCGTCGGTTGTTTCATCGAAAAATTGCGGAGGGTTGATTTTGTTCGATGACCGTTGTCAGGATAAACAGGGAGCGTGTGGTAGAAACAATGGGTGCGATCATACCAGCACTAATGCATCGGATCCCATCAAAACTCTGAAGTTAAGCGTGCTTGGGCGAGAGCAGTACTAGGATGGGTGACCCCTTGGGAAGTCCTCCTGTTGCCCTATTTTTTTGTTTTAATCTAGATCCCGTCGGAAGGGGGGAGGAGATGCGTGTTGTTTAATTTGTATGAATTTTGTATTTTTATTTTGTACTTTTTGGAAGGTAAAGTTGAAGGTACTGGGCTAGCGTGTTTTTTATTTTTGGGTCGTCATGTCTTTTAATTTCGTCGATTCTTTTATCGGGAAATGACAGAGGGTTGATTTTTTTCGATGACCGTTGTCGAGATAAATAGGGAGTGTGTGGTAGAAATAATGGGTGCGATCTTACCAGCACTAATTTATTGGATTCCATCAGAACTTCGAAGTTAAGCGTTGACCCCCTGGGAAGTCCTCGTGTTGCACCTATTTTTTTGTTCTAACCGAGATCCTATCGGGAGGAGGTGCGTGTTGTTTAATTTGTATGAATTTTATATTTTTTGGAAGGTAAAGGTGAAGGTACTGGGTGGACATGTTTTTGATTTTTGGGTCATCTTGTCTTGTCTTTTAATTCCGTCGGTTGTTTCGTCGGGAAATGGTGGAGGGTTGATTTTGTTCGATGACCGTTGTCGGGATAAACAGGGAGCGTGTGGTAGAAAGAATGGGTGCGATCATACTAGCACTATTGCACCGGATCCCATCAGAACTCCGAGTTAAGCGTGCTTGGGCGATGTGTGCATCATCCATAATAGTTGTGCTACACACTCATAGCTATGTATTCTACCTCAGTAGTAGATAAAGCAACACAATGTTATTTTCTACTAAACCAGCTGACAAGTGATGGTCGAAGGAGTTGACATCCACCACTTGTATTTTTTCGATCTAATTTACAGCTGCCATAATCTGAGTCAGAAAATCCTATCGGTTCAAAATTAGTGGTTCTGGGGTACCATATTCCTACATTAATTGTATCTTTAAGATATCTAAAGATTCTTTTCACATTAGTTAAGTGAGATTTTTTAGCACAGGTTTAGTATCTAGCACACATATTAACTACAAATAAAATGTCAGGTCGGCTTGTCGTCAAGTACAGTAAGCTGCCTTTGACACCTTTATAGTATTTTAGGTCAATTGATTTTCCACTTGGATCACTATCTAAAGTTAAATTAGTTGTTATTAATGTTTTTATTTCCTTAGTATTTTCCATTCCAAATTTTCTAAGTAGTTGTTTTGTATATTTTTGTTGATGTACATAATTTCCATCTTTGGTTTGTTTGATTGTAAACCTAAGAAAAATGTTAGTTCACCTACCAAACTCATTTCAAATTCTTGTTCCATTAACATTGTGAATTTTTTTAAGAATTTTGAATTTGATGATGCAAAGGTTATATTATCTACATATATTTGGGCTATAAAAATATCTATTTCAAGGGATTTTACAAATAGGGTTGAGTCAATTTGCCCTTATTTGAATCCTTTGGATATTAGATATGTAGACAGTCTTTCATATCATGCCCTAGGTGTTTGTTTTAAACCATATAAAGCCTTTTAAAACTTGAATACTTGGTCAGGATGGTCTAGGTTTTTCAAATCCGAGTGGTTGACCTATGTAAACTTCTTCCTTGATTAATACATTCAAGAAAGCGGATTTAACATTCATTTAGTAGAGTTTGAATCATTTATCTGCGGATTTAACATCCTTTTTGACTTGTTCTAGTGGAATTTTCTGGAAATTCCTTGTGATTTTGGACCATGGTGAGTGAAGATCATCTATATTCTTAATTACAGGTATATATGCCAGTTATGATATGATTATTCTCAGGAAAAGAAAAAGGATATGCATTACAACCTCTCAAAATACATCTAAATGGAAAATCTCTGGAATGAAAAACTATATAGAAGACAACATAAGATAAAATAGAGAAACAAAAAATGGAAGTATAGGAAACATATCTGTGAAATAGGACATGATTCTTTGCAGAAATGACCAACTTTTTGACTTGTTCTATTGGAATTCTCTTGAAATTCCTTGTGATTTTGGACCATGGTGAGTGAAGATCATCTATATTCTTAATTACAAGTATATGTGCCAGCTATGATATGATTATTCTCAGGAAAAGAAAAGGATATGCATTCCAACCATCACAGACATTTCCATTACATATTTCCTGCTGAATCTTGACAAAAGTCTCCCATCTCAGCTGTCCATTGACTGATGACTTGTCACTTACCAAGTTAATTTCTGTTGACAACTGACCAGAAACTGTCTCGCAAAGATCGTCTAGCTACTTCAGCTACCGAATTCCTATTTACCTTTTTGGAGCTCTGAAATTTAGATGTGTGTTCATTGTTGCTAGACCATCCAGCTACCTCAGCCACCAAATTCCCTATTTACCTTTTTGGTGTTGTGGAATTTAGGTGTGTGTTCATTGTTGTGCATTTGACTACATGTGCAAACATTTTGGTATCTGGCACCATCTTGTGTTAATGTGATGGTGCAAATCTATATTTGTGTCACTTGCAAGTCCTTGGATTTCATAAAGTCTTTGTAATTTTTAAGTAAAAATGTAAAATATGAAGATTTCATGCATCTGTTTGCATTTAGGATGCTTTTCCACCACTTCTTGGAAAGCTTAGGTTATTTTACCTTCTACTCAGATTCATATGCATGGTGGGGCTGGGAAAGATGGGAGAAAGAAATTGACTGGATGGCTCTCCAAGGCATCAACTTGCCACTTGCTTTCAACGGGCAGGAAGCTATTTGGAAGAAAATTTTCGAGGTAGAATATTCTTTCTTTGTGACTTCCTATAATTGTGTTAGAAGTAATCAAATTAACCAAAAACTCTTTTTCAGTGTAGTTATTGGATCATCAAGCTTATGCTGCCTTATTTTGCAAAAGCTTTTGATATTATATGTATTTTAGTCTTCTAGTTAGCAATTATTACTTTTGCTTCATGCTAAGGTAGTTTCTTTGTAAAAACTAAATTATTTGGACCAACCATGTTGCAGTTCCTTTATCTTTTTATAGTTACATTTTGTGGGCTTTACAAGTCTTAGATCCTCAATGGAAAACACTTCTGGAAGACTAAGTAAAACTTGTGAAAATAGACTAGGTTCATGTAGTTAATGGGATAATGTTGACTAGATGCACAAAAGTCGGCTGGAATGGTGCTTCAGGTGGAATAATTACAATTGCACTAGTTTAATTTTTTCTAGAGAGATAAACTTATGTAGTGTGGAGGAAGACATGTGAATGATGAACAAAATGCAGTTGGATAGCGTGATTCTTTTGTGAATCGATCATGAATGAGAACAAAAAGGGAGCGACAGTATCCCAGCTTTGATATTATGTTTATTGAAAATATTATTAAGGTTTCTCTGTAGTAGTCCACTTTATGGTTTAAAATTTCAAGCCATATTAGAGTTTTGGTTTATGACTAGAACAATACAGTTTCGGTATCGTATCGTGCCGCGTCGATACAATTTCAAATTTTTTATATAAAATATATTAATTATAATATTTGATTATTATAAATATTTATTATTAGATTAAATTAATATTTTAAAAATTAAGATTGAGAAAAAATCAATTTAAGATTAACTAAAGTCTAGAATTAGGATTAAGTAGGTTTAAATTGAATTGAATTTGATTTATTTTAATGGACAATTTTTTTCATATATTTATCGAGGAAAGTAATTTTTTCCATATGTTTAAGATGATAAGAATAAAAAAAATAAAATATGGGGAGAAAGGAGAAAACATTAAGAAGGGAAAGAAATTATCATTAAAAAAATTAACAGTTAAAAAAAAGAAAAATATTAAAAATTGAAAAAAAAACTCAGCCCCCATTTTGCACGGCTACGGGGCCTCGCATGTGGCTTTTGCGTGTCCATGGGGCTTCCACGAGGCCTTGGCGTGGCTGTGGGGTCTTGCGAGAGGGTATTGTGCTTAAATTCCGCTCGTGCCGCCCGCTACGACATGAGATTTTAAACCATGACCCAGTCTACCTATATCTTACCTTAGATTGATTTTTACATATACAATCTTTTGATTCATACATTTGTATAAATGTCTTTTTTTAATTTACAATTAGGTCACCAACAATGATAAAATATGAAATCAAAGAAAGAAAGTTGAGGAACTAAGTGTATTGTAGGGTGATATTAAATTACCGACATTTAGTTTATAATAGTAATATTTCATTCTTGATGGGTAATATTAACATGTCATAATTTTGGTGGATCAATTGACACCACTAAGTGAAAATTAGTTTCGCCCTTTCTTTGCAGCAACACAAACAGTTTTATATGACTTGATAAGAAGCTGCAATTTTGTTTGGAAGTGTTCTAATAGATAGCATGAGGTATTTAGATTTGGTTATGCTAACTTTTAACTTGGCAACCTAGTATTGCCAATGTTCAGATTAACTTTACTTTGACACGTTTTTACTCTTTTGACAGTTGATCTTGAGTCTAGTAGTTTGTTCAAAGAGCCATAGGACAACTTTTAGTGTCTATTTGGTCTTGCTCATTCTGATAGAAGACGAGAGTTTGTTTGCTTATCTAATAATAAAAATACCTTCAGATTGAACCTATTCATCCACTCTTTGAATTAAATTGTCACCCGCCCTACAAAAAGTCAGTTTTGTTGCATATAGGTGTGGCTATTATGAATATCTATGTTGGAAGAGGAATAGTGGTGTGAAGAGTAGTAATGGTTTTTTATTAAACTTTAGGAGCTATAATGGTCTCTTTGGAACCTAGTACTCCACCAATTTAACTTTCACAACTTGTTGCAAATCAACTACAATGGTTGGCCAAAAAATATCATTAAACCAGTCTAAGGGTGCTGCATTTGTTGGAGGCTTTGATGGGAAGGCATTGTTAGGCTCTTCATACAACTAGGTTTTGATCTCATGTTCCTTTTCATGTGCATCATTCCACAATGGTGTGCATTAATAGATGAATGCCCATTAATTATCTCTGTCATCCAATATTCTATTGGTGTAATTGACCTCCTTAGCGATCGGGAAAGATTATCAGTTTTGATTTTGAATAAAGAGTTTAGTTAGGATTGTCTTTGGTTTCTATGTGTATATTTAAGTCTTGTAGGACTTGGAGGAATACACAGACATGACTTGGAGCGGGTAAGGTCGATGGATACTCGATGGCTTGAGATCTATGGAGATTGGTGAAGGATGGCGTGGAGGATATGACGGACCACAGGACAAGAGCATTGGAGAGGAGTTAGGGGAGCAGACTCTAAAGGAAAAGGCACACAGAGAGGAACCCTGGGCTCGGGTGCATTCAAAAGACGTGGGGTTGAAGGAGGATGATTTAAAAGCAATGGTATGAGAGTTGAGTGTTAAGAGAGAATGTACTTGAGCAAGGGTAGATCTCAACATAAATGAACTTGACCTTAGAGTCAGAATAGCAATTGAGTGGTGAAATCCTAAAACCCTAAATGAGGTGATTTTGGAGTTATGATGTGTTCATGGTAATGCCCAGCAATTGATAAACTACTAAGTTCAGTAGACTGATGTAATCACTAAGGCCGATCAGCCATCTACTGTTTGTGGTTAAGTCGATTGATCATAGTCAACTATTGTTACAGTGCTAATGTGGAAGGAGCAAGTCATAGAGCAACAATGGTCGGATGTGCTAACAACACTTGTGGAATAGTCAACTGATGAAGAATTTTAGCTGACTGTTGGGCATCAAAAGTAACAGTAACAGGCTGAAAGAAAGATATAAAAGGAGGAGACGAAGGAGAATTAAAAGCTAACGTTCACAGCTATATTCCTAGTAATTTTTTTTTATCTCTAGCATTTTATTGTACATTGTAAGAGGCTTCTCCACCTTCGGGATTTGACCGAGGAGAAAGCTAGTGATTAATTCAACAAAGCTACAGTAGTATTATGTGGGAAGGACTTTATGTGGATCATTATTGGTTGGATGCGGGAAGGACTTTATGTGTTATCGTCCACCTTGAACAATGATTTGAAGTGCTATTTAGTGTCAATCAACTCCAAATGGCAGTTGAGTAGCACTTCATTTTTTCAAGTTGAGAGATTCACACAACCTAAAGAATGGTCATGGTTGAGAATTTTCGACATTCTCAAATAACAATGATGAGTCATGAATGTAGAAGTTGAGGTGGTGCACAGATTAACATGCCAAAGGTTCACTTTTGGACTGATGCATGTGTGTGTGCCCATGTTGAGGTATCCATGCAAGACCGAATTTGTCGACATTCTCCAATGACAAGGACAAGTTCTGGATGTAGGAATGCAGGTAGTGCACACACTAACTTACTTTTTGGTTGCTCCTTTGCAACCGCAACCTTTATGCCTTCTATTGCCTCATAGATAAAGTTTCCAGGTGACATCCAGACTCACGGTCAAAGATGCTGTTTTTGGAGGAGAAGCATTGAAAGGATCTATATTGAATGAAATCTTCCCAAGTAGCTACCCTGGGGATTAACTTGAGGAAGAGGCTGGTTGAGTTATCAAGACTGGGTTAAAGGACTTATTAGGTATGTCCATGTGTCCTTGTGTGTTAGTGCAAAGCACTAACATGCTAAACGATCTCTTTTGGGTATCTCCTTTGCAACTATGATTTTATACCTTGTATTACCACATAGACAACATTTCCAGCTGTTCTTGAGGAGAAGCATTGAAAGGATCTATATCAAATAAGTCTGCGCAAGTAGCTGTTCTGGAGGATTAACATGAAGAAGAGGCTGGGTGGGTTGTCAAGACTGGGTTAAAGGACTTATTAACATTTGTTGCTTGTAGGACGTCTTTGAATGAGAGAGGAGGGATCTAATCAATGGATGTAGTGAGCAAGGTTTTTTAAAGGTTAACTATATAGGATCATGCCAAGTAGAAATAATTGATAAATAGTTTTTTTTTTAAAAAAAATTCGTTGCCCATCACGCTCTCAAATTAGCTATCTGTGTCCTTGATATGTAAACATGTGAATTGAGAAGCACTATGTTAAGTTTAGAAAAAACTTCGATAAGCTATATAACCTATTATTGGTTAAATTCAAAGCATCTGTTATGATGGGAATCAGTAGTAATCAAGAAACTCTAAGGTAGCTATCCAGTTTTGTTTAAATGATAGGTTCACAATGCATTTTTTCGAATGACACTTTCACTTTGTGAGGTTCACTTTTTCCAAGTAAAGCCGTTGTCATTTTGGGCTAAATTGCAATGAGGGCCTAGCTTTAACATTTGACAACATTGATTGACTACTTCATGTTTTTCTCTTTTTTTGTTTGAAGTCCCTCTGGTAATTGATTATGGATAAGTTGTGGTCAGATGGCCACTACTTGGAGACCTCCCACAGTAAGTTATCATGCTATTCATTTGATGATGGCTGCTCAATGATAATCAAGATTTGTTGCAGAATTCCATTAGATTAGAAATCATCTGATCTGTCTTGCTATTTCTTTTTCCTAGAGGTATAATATCAGCCACTCAGATCTAGATGATTTTTTTGGAGGCCCTGCCTTTCTTGCATGGTCACGTATGGGAAATTTGCATGGGTGAGTTTGTTGTTGTTTCTATTTCGTATTCTAATACATATTTGAAGTAGATTATGTTCTTATTTTTAATTTTTTTAATTAATGAAATTGATTATATGATGTTTGATGCTTATGCTACATACTTTTCTATTATAATTCTTTTTTTCACTGTATTTGATATTAGATGGGGTGGACCCTTGCCTCAAACTTGGCTTGATGATCAACTTGTTCTTCAAAAGAAAATACTTGCCAGAATGTACTCATTTGGGATGTCTCCGGGTATAAATTTTTCATGTTATCTCTATAATGATTTATTTTATTCTTTCAGTATTGTGTTCCTCTATCAACTCTAGCTTGTTGTGACGCCAACTATCGTGTTTAAACCATAATAGAAATATCACATTAATTTAATATATATATATATATTATTTATTTTAATTCCAAAAAATATATAATAAAATTTATTTATTTATCATATGTATATTTTTTTTAATTTTTAAATATTTAAATTAAATTTTTTAATTTTATTAATATATTTTATATTTAAAAAATACCGAAATCATATCAGCACGGCATGATACGGTACCGAAACCATATCGTTCCGGTCATCGAAACTTTGATACAGCTCAAAATTTTAAATCATATACAATAGTGCAATCTTTATTGTGATGATCTTGAGTTTATCTTTCAAGACTCAAGAGAATATTCCTTTCAACTTATTAGATTGGTAACTATTGTTCTCCGGGTTCGAATATCAAATTCTCTAATTTGATATTTCTAAAAGGTAGAATGCATAACAAAGTCTTTCTCTTAAACCTAGGCATTATTGAAGAGGATAAATTTGAACTTTGCATGAATCTGAGATCAATGAAATTCCTTACTTCACTGTGACCTTTCTAAATATAAACAAATCAACCTGTTTCATGTTGTTAACTTCCCATTTCCTCAACTTGTGATAGGAGAGTGTCATGCTCAAATCTTGGTTGGTTGGTCTTGTTGCAAGTAAAATCTTTAGTAACATATTCAAATTTGATTCTAATCCTATTCTTTGCACATTATAGTCATATTGATATCTTGTTGGCTTTCATCTTTGTGCATTCGTGCACAACTCATTACTTGTTTAATACCATTTGATGAGTTTGCCTACCATTTTCTTAGAAAACAATTAAAGATGATGTAAATAACACTTTTTCTTTGCAAGGTTAGGAACATATGATAGATCTTGCTCAGATGGTGGACTCCTGCACGATGTTATCATTCTTTATTTTATGTTAAGATCATTTAGATAATTATTATGTGTTGAAAACATTTAATTTATGGCTTCAAGTGTTGATCGGTATTAGTTGGGATAACTAAAATGTAATACATCAAGACAAGGCATGTCTTAGTTTATCCTTTCAAAATCAACCCAGACGAGATGTATTTTTTCCCATGATCCAATCATCTATTTGTTTTGCCTATTGTGGAGTGGACCATGGTTTGAAATTTGATACTGTGTCGAGCAACATAATCAAAACATATCATTCATATAAATTATCAAAAATCGATACTACTTGACATAATTAATCTATCCCGTGTCATTTTATCAATGCCGATAAATATCATGTCATGACAACATTTAACACCTCTTGACATGCTGCAATATGCATTAAGAAGAATTAAAATAATGTTTGCTATTTTTAATCTTGTGTTCATATACTTGTGCTGCATTTTTTCTTTTGATTATGTGTATTGCATTGCATCTCAAATGTCCTTTGCAGTAGCTGTGAACATATACATGCTCTAAATGATTATGTGTATAGCAACACGATAATCATTTAATTTTCATCCCATGCTTCAAATAGCGAAACTCCAAGCTTTGGTCCCATATTCATAAGATAACTTTCTCTTTTCTTTAAGCATTTTACAAACTTTAGGTGCTGGGAGCACTACATCAAACTTATGTTTTGATGTATGACTAAGTTTAAAGTTAGGTTTGTTCATGATCTAATAAGTTTGTCCAGTTTGCAAGTGCATGCAAGGTTTAAAATCTCGACCCGTGCCAAGATTTCGGTCCTAGACCGGAATGATATAGTTTCGGTACCGTATCGTGTCGTGCCGATATAGTTTCGGTATTTTTTAAATATAAAATATATTAATTAAAAATAAAAAATTTAATCTAAATATTTAAATATAAAAAATATATATATTTTAAAAAATATATATTAAATTAATAGGATAATTTTATTATACTTTAATTAAGTCTATCTAAATTATCTTAATCATACCTAGGAGTTGATTAAAATTATTAACCTAAATTATTTAATTAAACCTACATGCCACCTGTTCTACGCTGCGACGCGTTGCCGACGGCTTTCGGGCCATAGCGCCATGACACGTCGCCACCGACTTCCAGGCCAGCGCACCACGATGCATCACTGGCGGCATCCGGGTTAGCATGACATGTCCGAACGCGTCGTCGGGCAAGCACAACACATTCTTCGGAGGCGTCGTCGGGCCAGCACGACGCGTCTGGAGGAGTCGTTGGGCCAACGCGACACGTTCGAACACGTCGCCGCGACATCATGATGACACCTGAGGCGTGTCTGTGTCGATGCCGGTTCGTAGGTGGAATGAAATGCTAAACCCGTATCGAGCGAAACAACATGAGATTTTGAACCATGGGTGTAGGTAACTTGACATGAGGTGAAGTCCTAGTTAGGAACTAGGCAATAGCTAAGACCTAGAGGGATTAGGCAATAGAGAAGTTCCGGTTGGACTAAGCAACAGAAAGATCTAGTGAGACTAGATAACGGAAGTCTTGATTGGGAATCAGGCAGTGTAAAGACCTAGTGAGACTAAACAATGGAAGTATTGAGAACCGAACAACGGAAAGATCTAGTGAGACTAAGCAGTGGAAGACCTGGTTGGGAACCAAGCAAGGAAGAACCAAACAAGGCAGACCTAATTAGAAACTAAGTAAAGGAAGTCCAAGGAAGACAGTTGGGAGCTGAAGACTTGGTAGTAAAAGTCTGGATGGGTTAGCTGGGAGTTGAACATCTAGCAAAGTTCTAGAGATACTAGACAAAGGTAAGTAAGGTTTTGAGCAATGGGTGTTGTTCGAAACTTACTTAGAGTATTATTAATCTTTCTTATTAACTCTATGCTTGACGATTCCAAGCGATTGGATGAGATTTGGGCGACCGACTAGGGATAAGTTCTGACTGATAGAGTCGAGAACTTCTAGGCAATCGGAGCGAGGAGTGGGGCGACCTTTACGTTCGATCGATCGGAGCAGCTTCCAGGTGACTGATGAAAGCGTGATTCAGCGATACGGAGGAGACAATGATATACATTTGACCATGCTCCAAGCATCCAAAGGGAGTTTAGGCGATCAAAGTCCGCTGAAACGTCGATGGAGATAAAGTTTGTAGCCACGTCAGCATACTCCTGACAATCAAAGGGACTTCCAACCGATCGAAAGAGTGCGAGGTCAACTTTGACTAAGCTCTATATAAGAAGGCTCAAGGCATTGATTTTGCAATCAACAATCTCTTCATTCATTCGTTCAGTGCTCGTGTTCTTCTTGCTGATGCTTTGTGCTTGTGTTACACTTGTAAAGTTTTTCTTCTCTTTAGTTGTCGTTCATTTTATTCTTTATATTCACGTTTAACTGTGTTGAGATTCTTATTAAAGAGTTTCTCCACCTCCAGAGGCTTTCTGGAAAGGAATTTTTTAATAAGAATCCATTTTTTAAAATTAGATTGTGCATGCTAATTGTGCTAAAATATTCTATTAAGATCTTTCATGCTAATCTAGTTATGTATTTTATCAATTCTTATGTGCCAATCTAGTCAAGTGTTTTTGTTAATTGCATGTTAAATTTGGGTTAGTTATTTGATCTGATTAATCAAGCTAATTTACTTGTCTTATTTTTCGTTGCGTACTTTGTTTTGGTTTAGAAAAGTTAGCTTATTAACTCTTAAAAATTGTTATACGCTATTCACTCCTGCTACCTACACAAACAAGGTAGGACCACTGAAGATAGTTTTTTCCATGCAATTTATAGGCAACTTGAATATTTTGCAATTCTCCAAATTATTGAGATTGACTAATCTCCTCAACAAAAATAAAGCGTTATTTATGAAGATTGGAGAGCTAATAAAAGAAATAAGGAAAAATTGACAACTATGGCCAGAAAGAGGATACTCAAAATTGAGCCTAAACTACTAAAATTATGTCATAAATTGAAAATTGTATTACTTCAAAATTTGTCAAATACATTGAATCCTTACCTTTTTTATAGATTGATATCATGACTTTTTCGTAATTGATTTTTCTAATAAACAAACTAATTATCCCAATAAAAACTCTAGCATCCTTTTCTAAAAACTAATTAACCTTATATAGAAACTAGCTATGCTATCATATTTGATAATTTATAGAATGATGTTTTATGAATATGGAATATTTTTAGTTTAATTTTTAGGGATATACATGGTTACAAAATCATAGCTTCGCACATATTAAATTCATGTTCGGGTTCAATTTGCTTCATTCATTTGGTTTGGTCATTCCAATGGGCAAGTTAGGGGGTTGGTTAGGTTGGAGCCTCTTGATGTTGGGTTCAAGATGTGTTCTTAATGATATTGTACAATTAGTTGATTGGATTGAGTCAAGTTAGTTTGGGATTGTACCATGTAGAATGTCAATATTGATGAGGACATTTCACCTTTAGTTTCAGCTTCGTGGATGATTAGATTTTCACCATTTGTCTCAACTTTGTGCTTAGTCAGATGTTTTATTGCTTTTGTGTCTCTTGATTGGCGGGCATTTCACTCTTTGTTTCTCTTGGTTAGTGGGCATTTTATCCTTTGGTTTCCTTCGGTGATAGTAATAGTGTGGTGACATTTACCTTGTGGTTTTGGAGAAGAAAGGAAAACCGACATTGACCCCTTCTCTACTGCATGCGACAAAGTATATGTGAGTGGTCTCCTTTGATGATGCAATATTGCGACACCTTGGTGGTTTTGGAGTAGAAAGGAAGACCGGTTGGACTCTTCTCTACCACATATGACAAGATGTAGGGAAGTGATGCTCTCCGTTGATGATGGCGGCGATGAGGTGATTTAATCCTTAGCGATGATGGACGAAATTCGCAAGTGTACGACTGTCATCAAGTAATAAAATATTGATCCCACCGGACTATAAATCGAGTACCCGTTAGAATTTCGAAACAAGCTATCTAGAACAACCGAAATTGTGAGAATCAATTGAGAAAGAAAACGAATTGAGAAAGCAAGAGGTGTCTTAGGAGGAAATCAATTTTGTGGAGCAAATCTAGGATTTTGGTTTTTCCACAACGACTGTTGACACCCTAAATATTATTTACTCTCTTACCTCAATGTTAACATGCATGAAGGTAGTCTATCCCGAGGTAATCGATATATACTTTGGGAATTATACCGATGTGCTCACTCAAACGCGATGTCTACTTTCAAGGTAGCCTTATCAAAGCGACTGCTTTCTCAGGGAAGCTCCTGTTATGATGTCCCATAATCCTCTATGTGATATCCCCTACTTCGTGATATCGAATCGGGATAAACCCATTAAGCTCTGTGATAGCCAATGATGCCCTCGTAAGGTTTTTGACTACTTTTGTGAACAACTCCTCAAGTCTCGGTCCTTATGGGTTGGAGAGTTGTGTTCACCTTTCAGTCCTTCCCCGTATCTCATGGGATATGAAGATACACGGCTAGTATCATAATCATGTATGCATAATAAGGCCAGATCATGAATCAACACATTATGCGATAAAGAAAGATGAATAGATATATAAAAATAGTGTCAACAATACATCAAGCTCCCTTATCCTAAAATTTAAAGTACTACTCCATGGAGATGGAGTTACAACCAAAAGACATGGAAGAAGACATTCTGCAACTCAATAGCAAAGAGAAAAAGAGAAGAGAATGCTTAGTCGTGTGTCGATCGTCTCTGGATGAACTCCAAGTTCGATGGTGGACGGAATCGCTGATGGCTCCTTGGAAACGACTCTCCTAGGATTCCTTGTCACGGGGAAACACCTCCCTTAACATGAGCCTCTTGGTGCCTTTTATAGCCCTTTAAACGCGACCAAATCTCTTAGATCCTTCCAAAAATACTGGAGCGGGTGTGTTGCTCTAAATCGGTAGAAAAGGGGGTTGGATATGGCCGTGTTGGCCAGACTGTGATGCTGGCCGGGTCGATGAACACGACCATGCTTGTGGGCATAGCCTAGGCGTGTCGGAGGCTGACCAAAACTGATTTTCGACAGGAGGGGGCACAACATGACCAACCCCTGTTTAGACTATGGTCTCTGTGGCTGCTCCGTTTTACGTCTATCTTCAATTGGAGGAACACGCCAGTGTCTGCCAGAGAGTGTTCCATGTTGTGAATACTCGTTTCAAGGCTTTTTAACTCCAATTAAGCTTAAATTTCGCGTCCTGTCAAACAAAGAGTGCAAAGAGCAGTTCTCCGAACTAAAATAGTGAAAATAATGCGAAAGAGATGAAAATATACAAAATATGCCCATGTGATAAAACAAAATGCATGCAAAACAATACAAAAAATCATACGTGAAACACATACATCAAATACCCTCAGATTTAAACTTTTACTTCTCCTCAAGCAAATCCTACAATTTAAATTCATGTGTGTGAGCGATGCATCATAGTCCCTAACGAATTCGTCTAATCCTATTGTGTAGTTTCACTAATGAGCAAAGATAAACGAATTGTCCCAATACGACCTAACTGAAAGTTCTCCGTGCTCAGTGCAAAATGTGGCTTAACTCTCAAGTTTCAATCTCCAATCTTTGTTATATCGTCATCTAATTGTGTTCCTAATGGCTTCGACGATAGACACTTATCTGCCACACACAATGTTCGTCCCATATAAGGTACTATGCACTATCTACTAGACACTTACTTGCCCAACTATTATGGATGTCCCATATCTTAAAAGACTTTAACTTAGATTACAAAAATATCAAAACATTTATTAATAACATAAGTTCTATCAACCTAACTAAAAATCCAGTACAATCACTCAAGAACAAAACACATAGAAGTCAAACACTATTTTGTTAGAGATCATGTTACAAAAGGAAACATTGAACTTAACTACATTGAATCCAAATTCAATGACATATTTACTAAACCATTGCCTGAATCCAAATTTAGTAATCTAAGACGACAATTAGGAATGTATTTTATAGAATATGTTTTGTTTTTCAAAACTTAATCTTTTCAAAGTTCTTTTAGAATTGTCAAAATCTTTTCAAAATTATTTACTTATAATTTTCAAAACTTATAATTTTTCAAAAATTATTAGTTTTCAAAACTTATGTTTTTCAAAAAACTTGTTATATGAAACTAGCCGTCAAACCATAGACATGAACCTATAGATACAGACAGCTAACATCTCACAAGCACATTAGGATCCTTTGCTTGTGTATTGTGAAACTTAGAATGGGGTAAGATGCTTAGGACTTAGCATATATTTCATATGCTTATTTGAATGCATCACTATAAATCAAGGTTTAAAATAAAAAATGATCAGGTTGAGTAATCCTTCTTAGTTAAAAACTAGCTGGAACTTAACACTTAACTTGACTAACCTTAATCAAAAGATGATATCTTATGATACAACAACAACAACAACAACCGAGCCTTATCCCACTATGTGGGGTCGGCTATATGGATCCTTTTACGCCATTG
>JBBUKS010000113.1:14079838-14093584 GCA_038050645.1 Hedychium gardnerianum
ACCAATTCAAACACATAAAGAATATGCACTCAGATAGTGAATCTATATTTATCAAATAAATAGTACAAGTCATAAGGCGATTGTCTTAGGACATCTCTCAAACATAACAATATATGCTAAAATATTCGCAATTGCCAACATTTTGTTAAGCACGCTAAAATCGAATCAAAGGTAATCATGACTTTAATGAGAGAAAGAATTCACGAGTTTAATGTCAACATATCATCGATCTACTCCCTAATCCTAGAATAAGAAGACTACTGCATAACATTAAAGATACAAATCATAGATATCAAATAAAGCATTTTACAATCTCAAAATAAGCACAAGGGATAGAAAGAACTTGATTGTAAAAGTTTGTCGATGACTTTGGAAGATCTCCACGTGTTCTTTAATGTCTGAAATCTCCTGTCTTGGATGCAACTTCTCTCTTCGATCTCCTATCACCATATATCTCTAAACTGTCGGCCCCTTGCTTTCTTTTGTAGACCTCAAACCCTAATAGATTTTTCTAGAAAATAGATCGGTGTCGTCAGCAAACCCTAATGATTAACGACTGTGGAACGTTCCACGGGTGGCCCAAGGATCGTTTTGCTTCGATTCTCCTAGCTTTCTCAGTATCAATCACAATCGTGGTAGCTACCACGGATTGACCGTGGTTCTTTCTACTTGTTTTGGCTAATTCTCCACGGGCAATCTGACTTCCCGGATGATCCACTATTACGGTGGCTACCATGAGTTGGTTATGGATCATTCTGCTATGCATTTCTTCAAACTTTGCGTCTCCAAGAACGCTACAATGTCAAGATCTTCATGTCCTATCAATATAAAATATAAACCACAGTCATCCAAACTAAAAATATAAAATGAATGCAAATGCTAGAAGTTTATACAAAATATGCTCATGTAATGCAACAAATGCATACTAAATAAGATTAAAAATATATATATGCATGATTCATACACATTAGCACTCTACAATCCAATAGGGATGGCCTCCCTTATCACCTTGATATCATTTCTATACCTAGGTTTAGTTCTATAGTTGAATGGAACTCTATGATAGGTTGGTCCACTTGGACTCAGACTTGTGACCCAAGCCTTCCTCATCCTTGGATTGGTTATACCTTTCTAATCCTAGGTTTTGTTTCTTTGGTCCATTAGACTTACATGTCATTTTTTAAAGATTCTTCACTAATGTATCAATCCTTGACCTTAAGACTTATTTTTCTTTTTCTAACATCCTAATTCTAAGTTCTTCATTTTTAGCATGAAATTTTTAGAGTGATCCTTGACTTCCTATCTTCATGGTATCTAGCACTATAATCCAGGTGTCTATCTAGAGCCTTCTTTTTATTATGAAAAGACATGGCATATTAAACTTTGGGATAACTAAATGATACCTTAGTTTTTACCTTAGAAGCTCCCTTAGATCTGAGCCTTCTTATCGGTCCTTGATTCTCCTTTTTGGGCTCTAGTTCTTATAGTAGCTCATTCTTTTGCACTTAAAACACATTAAGTGCTTCTTTCCTTTTTGAATTTCTATCAATGATACCTCCTTTACCTTGGGTTGTGCATGAACCTTCTCCTTCCTCAAAGTGGGACACACTTACTTTTATAGCTAATCTTCCTCTTTACTTTCAAGTGATGAGGTGGATGATTCATCTTGTTGTGTTGTTGCTGGATTCTCATATAGATCGATCAACTTGGTCCATAGATCATACACTTTCTTGAATTTACTTTTTCTACACAAAATATTGTTAGTATAATATCTAATAACAAATTTATTGTCATATCATTTGCCTTCGAGTTTTTTATTTGCCTTCTTGTCCATTTGGTCTTCGGAAGAGGCATTTCCTTTTCGTCTTTTAGAGGAATAAACTCTTCCTTTAATGCCACCCAACTTTCAAAATCTTCCATCAAAATAAAGTTCATCATTATTGGTGTCCAAAAATTAAAATCCTCTGTTTCGAATGACGGTGGATCATAAATATTGTGACCGAGCTTTTCTTTGAACTCTGTTCTCTAGCTCTATCGCTCTTGTTCTTTTATAGGAAAAAAAAAAGGAACAAAAATGCTACAAAAACAATTTGCAAACGTGATTCACAATTCCTCTAGCCTTGTTGCTCTCTTGGCGTTTAGTATAATCAAGAGTCCACCTAGCTCTAATACTATTATAGGATTGAGTTATACACTAGATGGGGATGAATAATACTTGACCGAACATGTTTACTTGGATTGTTGGTACGCATAGGAATAAAAAATGAATACAAAACAATCATAGAAGTAAAGACACCAGATTTATGTGGTTCAGAACCTTTAGGTTCCTACTTCTCAACATGACTTCACTACTTTTCTCTTTATCGAAAATTATCCGGAGGTGGAGAAACCTCTTATAGATTCTTGTTTTAATAGCAATATAGCAATACAAAAGATATAATAAAAGGAATACTGTAAATATCTTGAAGCCCTGAAAATAAATTGTACTTGTCCTAGCACCTTTTGGATCACAACTCACAAGAATAGCAGTATGTTGAAAGCTTTGAGCAGAAGAATGATTTTTGGATATTTCTTTAGTTGAGTTTGAGCTTTACGCTTTACCTGCTCTCCTTTTTATAAGGTGTTCCAGTTGATCGGATTAAGCTTCGGTTACTCAGACCTTGCATTTTCCTTTTTTCACAAAGATAACATTTTCATTTTCTGCTCGACACTTATCCATACTCTGATTGCTTGGAACAACTTCCAGTCACCCCGACACAAGTCTTTCCATTTACCCTGGTTGATGCTTATTGGGTTCTCTAGTCACCCAGACCAATCTAGTCACACTGAACTTTCAGTCGCCTAGTTCCAAATGTAGCCACTTGGATCTTCCAACTTACTGTAAATTCTTCTGATCACTCGGAACTCAATTGTTCCTGCAATGTAAAGATTAGTCCAAAATGTCATGATATCTACGCATATGCCTAGTGTTTGGTATGCATGACCTATTGGGTCTGTCTAATATTTGACCTATCGAGACTTCCTTGCTTGTCTAAAGTTTACTTATTCAAGATTTTTCATTTACTTAAAATTCACTCCTTTAAAAAAAATTCCTTACTAGATTTCTTATCACCTTTAAATTGTCTTAACTTTGCACCTAACTGCTAAGTACCTGCTTGGACCTCCATCGCAAGTTTGACATCTAGTTTTCCATGATCTATTAAAAATCTTCATTACTGTCAAGTGTCCAGTCAACTATGACTTACTTAGACTTCTCTTTTACTATTTTTCTGTTGGACTTCCTACTGACTACCAAATATTTGACTACTTTTGACTTACTTGAACTTCTCTTCTATCTAGTTCTTAGTCAACCATGACTAGAGACTGATTACACCAATAATCTCCCTCTTGCTGACAACTATCTACTACATTGACCACCCATAATTTCCTTCCAACATATTGATCAAACATCAAATCCTATTCAAACTTGGTCAACCTTGGCCATGGATCGATTGCACCAACAAGTTTTATGAAAAATTTCTCCTGGCATACTCCGGAGGTATACTTGTCCGATGGAATGGACGGTACCCCTTGTGATAATTGTAGATACAACACGATAAAGTCCATATAGCTGGTACAAGTTAAAACTCACGCAAAATAATAATATCCAAATGACAAGGATAAAGACATAACAAATCCACTCAAATATAAATAGCATAGACTGCGTGCCGACACGATTTAACATATCAAACAAAAATGACCAAGATAAAATACTAAACGGAATCCAAAATCCACACATGTGTCCACTTATTACAAAACAAGTCCAAAAACTAAAATGCAATGAAAATGCAATAAGAAGTAAAACGAAAACCCCCGACATGACATGAAACTGGCGGACAAGACCTCCAGGCAACACCACATATCATCTATCTGATACCTGAGAAAATTAAACACGATGGGGTAGTAAGTCCAAATGACTCTGTGGGTATAAGAATATAGTACATGACAACTAATAGTAAGGAGATCAAAGGTATATACAATCTCAAAGGAAATCTCTACCAACTGAGAATAAACATAAGTATGTATCAACTTCCTATATATGATCCTGCTTAGCTATGTATAATACAATGAGCATCGATAGGTAATGGCCAACATGGGTACTGCACATTATAAACATGTACAAGTGCAAGTATCAACAAGAGAGCAAATAACTCTATCACAAGAAATACAAATGACCAAGACACCTAGCTATCTAGCTATAGACTGCAGGAAAAATATTCTACCATTAATGGATCTCATGGGCAGTCTGAAATATCATGGTCCCTGTCTGCGGGAGAAATGCTCTACCACTAATGGGTCTCGTGGGCAGACAAGAGGTAGCTATCTAGCTACGGGCTGCAGAAAAAATGTTCTACCACGAATGGGTCTCATGGGTAACCCAGGGTATAACAATCACTATCTGAAAAAGAAAATAACTCAATCACAGACATGATGTATATAGTAAAGCAATGAACAAGTAGCACACAAATGTGATAATCATCACATAATAAGAATATAGCCATAGTATATACATATCCATGTAATGTATAAAAATCACAGCACGCAAGATAAACTACCTAAGGTATACACCATACACATGTGTAGAACTACCTACAGTACACACCATACACGTGTATATAACTACCTACGATACACACCACACACGCGTGTACCACTATAAATCATGGATAATCAAAATGAGACTGCATAGATATTGAATTGATTAACTTAAAGGTCAAGCAACTAAGTATCAAATTCAAGCATGGATAAGAATAGAGTCAAGGTAGTAAAGTTACTAATCCAATCATAACTCATGCACTAAGGTCAATATACTAAAAGAGACAAGAAAAGAAATGTCTGCCTGATCTATAGATCGTGTTGAGTGTTCACGTTAGAGCGCCCGTCTCAGAATCCTGCAATATAAAATACAAATTATAGACAAGTCCTACCGTAAATCAAGTAACGAAACTTAATCTTAAACCACTTAGAAAACCCTGTTTAGTTCAACCTAATTAATCCACATTTCCTTCACAGCCCAATACCTTCCCCTTTACCGGCACGGTTGACAGTGGCCCGGAGGATGATCAACTATCGTTGTGGATCAGCGTTGGCCGGCGCGAGTGAGGACAGGAGAGGCCATGGCTGACCGCGGAGCTGGCCACTATGAACGCGAGCTAGCAGTGGTGGCCACGACCTGGTATGGCAGCGGCTGCTGGGGGGTTGTAGCGGTGGCCGAGTCTGGAGAAGAGGTGGTGACTCCTGGCTGGTGGCGATGAGGCGGTGGTGACAACCGGTGAAAAGAGGCGGCAACGACGAGTGAGGGATAGAGGCGGCTACGTCGCGGAGCTACGGGCTGGCAGCAGGGGACTGGTCGATGGTGGTTGCGGCCTGGCAGCCGGGCAACGGGGAGGAGGGGCTGGCCGACGGTGGCTGGATCGGGAGAGAAAGGGGGCGGCGGAAATGGATTGGGAGAGAAAGGGAGGGAGCGGAAATGAATAGGGAGAAGAGGGGAAGAATCGGGAGAAATAAAAAGAATTAGGAAATAAAAACCTAAGTTTTCAATTTTAAACCACAGATCAATGAAATCAATCAATTTTTAATTTAATTAATATTATAAACAGGCTCCCACAAAGCATTATGTCCCCTTAAAATGTCATATAGATTCAATTTAAATCCCAAAAAAAATTTATAAAATTTAAAAAAATTTATAAGGTTATTCCTTCTTTAATACTTATTATTTAATTATTATTTATTTATCATATCTAATATCTCCACCTTTAGAAAGTTTCTAAAAGGAGAAATAATAGTGGTTTTTTTAGAGACAATTCACCTTACAAATCCATACTCACCTTAGAAATCCATAGACAATAGAGTAGAAATGGAAGATTTCAAACCACTTTGTTGTTCTTAGATTGTTTTGTTATTTGCATAAATATGCTATACTACATTATTCGAAAGTAAGTTTTCTAAAAAGAATTTTTTTACTGCATTTCATCCTAACACAAAAAACATGTCATCATGGTTTTGAAGAAAAAAAAATCAACTAAGCCCTTCTAAGCTATTTTGAAAATATTTCTTTTTTTCTATATATTTATATCAAATTTTCGATAGAAGTCGAAAATATTTTTCTGCTATATTTTAACGAACTTTAATAAAGTTTTATAAAATAATTTTTGACTGTTATTCACTCTCTCTGTATCTTTTATATATATAATAGCAAAAGGCAAAAGATAAAACGTTCACCCAGCGCTCCCGTCAGTCTGTTTCAGGATTAATATGAAAAAGATAAATCACATGTATGTATATATATATATATATATATATATAAAAGATTGTTATCTACCTTTGGTGCGCACCAATGCTTTCTTTTCTTTTTTTCTTTTTGATTTTTTGTTTGATTTTTTTTAGCTCCAGGGTTAATTAGATTTTGTCTTTAGACTTTAGGGGATATATATAGTAATGTTATCTACCTTTGGTGTGCACTAATGCTTTCTTTTCTTTTTTTCTTTTTGATTTTTTTTTTGTCTCCAGAGTTAAGCTAATTAGATTTTGCTTTTAAATTTTATGGGGTATATATAGTAATGTTATCATGCTCACCTTCCATGCTCACATTCGTGTGCACTTAAAAAAAAATTGTTTGAAACTTTTTTTATACTTAATATTATAATCTAACTCCTGACTTAACCCAAAGTTAAAAAAAAATCAAAAAGAAAAGAAAGCATTGGAGCGCACCAAGGTAGATAACAACCTTTTATATATAGAGAGAGAGAGTTCTGTTAGCCTGCACAGCTTACTTTGCACAACCATGGACACCTGCTGAGGTGGTCACCTGTACATTATTGATCAAAATATATGTGATGATGATCAGTGATCAGAATTATGTCACCTCAGCAGATGCACATGGTTATACAAGATAAAATGTGTAAGCTATCAAAGCCCTATATATATATATATAAAAGATGGAGAGGGAGTGAATAGCATAGTCAAAAAAAAAACTATTTTATAAAACTTTATTTAGAGTTCGTTAAAATATAGTAGAAAAATATTTTCGACTTCTATAGAAAATTTGATAGAAATATAAATAGAAATATATAGAAAAAAAGAAATATTTTCAAAATAAGTTAGAAGGGCTTAGTTGTTTTTTTGGTAAATTATCTTAAAATTCCTAATCGCAAACTCAACTTTCTCTTTAGTCTCTTGCTCAGATTTTCTTTATTCTCACTCTCTGACGAAATGCTTCAACTCTCTAATACTCCCTAATGTACACCAATTTATCTAATTACCCTCTTTTTTATAGTTACAAAAAGTCTAAAAGGAAGTATAATTCCTCTTAAATTTAAATTAGAATATAGTATTTTCTATTAAATTGAGCACGACTCTTTTTTAGCCTGACCAGTCAATTGAGAGTCATACCAATCGATTGACTTAGGATGAATTGATTAATCAATCGATTCAGCCTAAGTCAATCGATTGGTTAGCGAAAAAAGAATCGTGCTCAATTTGATAGAAAATATACTAGATTCTATTTAAATGTGCTAAATTTAAGAGAAAGTATACCTCCTTTTAGACTTTTTTACCTTAAAAATGAGAGTTATGTTCCCTTGCGACAAACCCAGAGGATCGATTCTCAATCGATCAGAGTTGCCCCAATCGATTGGAGCTACTCAATCAATTGGGGCAATCAATGTTTGATCGATTGTAAATCGATCGGCTGGGTTTGTCGAAAGGGAATAGAAGCCCTCACTTTTTAATAGGTACAAAAAATCTAGAAGGAAGTATAATTCCTCATGCTTAAAATGGATTCAGCATAAGTCAATCGATTGGTATGACTCTCAATCGATTGGTCAGGCAGAAAAAGAACTATACTCAATTGGATAGAAAATATATTAAATTCTCTTTAAATGATGTTGAATTTAAGAGGAATTGTATCTCCTTTTGGACTTTTTATATCTATAAAAAATAAGGATAATTATGTAAATTGGTGTTCATTAGGGAGCTGACACAAACATATATGTTTAGTCAGGGAATGAGAATAAATTTTTTCTGATATAGGGATTGAGAGTAAAGTTTCAGTTGTGGTTGGGGATTTTAGGATAATTTATAGTTTTTGTTTTTCAAAAATCATGATGACATGTTTTTTGTGTTAAGATGAAATGCAGTAAAAAAATTCTTTTTAGAAAACTTACTTCCGAATAATGTAGTAGAGCATATTTATGCAAATAACAAAACAATCTAAAGAACAACAAAGTGGTTTGAAAATCTTCCATTTCTACTCTATTGTCTATGGATTTCTAAGGTGAGTATGGATTTGTAAGGTGAATTGTCTCTTAAAAACCACTATTATTTCTCTTTTTAGAAATTCTAAAGGTGGAGAAATTTTTCATAAAATTTGTTTGTGCAATCGTTCCATGATCAAGATTGACCAAGTTTGAATAGGATTTGATGTTTAATCAATATATTGGAAGGAAATTATGAATGACCATTGTAGTAGATAGTTATTAGTAAGAGGAAGCTTATTAGTGCAATCAATCTCTTGTCATGGTTGATTAAGAACTAGATAGAAGAAAAGTCCAAGTAAATCAAAGATAATCAAATAATTGATAGTTAGTAGGAAAAGTCCAACAAGTCTAAATCGGACACTTGATAATAATGAAAAATCTTAATAGATCATGAGGTATCTAAATTTTACAATCTCACTAATCTTAGAGTAGACGATCCGATTTTACATTTCACTTATCAAATAAATTTAGGAAACAAGTTGACAGCCCGTAGCCTCACGGCCCAACATACTAGAATTTTGAGCACCATAAGTATTTGATAAATGCGCTGTTGGAGAATCAAACCCTAAACGTCGAAATTCAACTGCCACACCACTGACCATCTCGCCATGCCCTGGGGAGCCACTCCATCTCGATCCAACACTTCGTGTCATGAAATATAAGGAATGACAGAATTTAATGGAGAAGGGTTGTTCCCTCTTTCTCTGGTAAATGACAAAGCTTATACGTATTGTTTACTTACCCCCACAGATATAACTGAGTTGGTATCGAATGACAGAATTGCGTTATTATATGTATTGTTTACTTGTTACTAGCTCAATTGTTGAGAGTGCACTGAAGCACCTTACTCTAAGAGGAAACGTATAGCTAACAAATTCATTCCAAGAGCTGCACCTAAAAGATAACTCGAACAGAAGCTTAGGCAGGGAATTTTTACGCATATAGCCATTAAGTTCAGGAGTGGATCCTCTTTACGCATATAGCCATTAAGTTCAATACTGAACCATCCCTTTTCCTTGGAGAATAAAATTTCTCCAACCAAGATCGTTTAATTATCATAATTTATTTTTTTCATCTCGCTATAAAACCAATGGTAAAAAAATGTTTGGAGTAAATAAATCACCTTGACAGTCAGAGTGGGGAAATTGGATCGGATTTTTCTCTTCTAAAATGACACTTTTTGAATGAATGTAGGATATTAAAATTGACTAGGCACTTAGAATTTATATAATATTTATTTTGATTTTTGCCCAACTAAAAATAGTCATTTATTTCACCAGCCTTGTCATGATTTGTGGAAATCATTTGTCTACAGTATGAAAAAGAAAAGAAAAACCAACCATTTCTTCCAATCAACCAAACTTCTTTTCCAACAACTTTGTTATGACTCAAGTAATCAAGCTCAGGACTACAAATGCGACGTGCAGAGTTTAATCTAAAAGTACCATGCATTATAAACAACACAGTTCTTTCTTCCATCTTTTATCCACTTTAGAGCCTTAGCCAGCTAATTAATTTAGAGACTGTAGAATATATGCTGAATCTGTAACCAAGGCATATGAAGCCCTTCTCCACAAGCAGAAATTTTGCCATTAGAATTACACATGTATACAAACATAGCTCTAGTTATGTGATGATTCAGCACATTGCCTTCGCATTCGAGCCCCCCAAGACGAGTTACCTTCGGAATCCTTATCCCTGCCCCTCCTCTTCAATTCTGAGAGCTGATCTTGCCAACGGCTTTTCCAGCCAGATCTCTCCTCCACTTCCTGACAAGAAATTATTCATTTGTCATTCTCAAAGAGACGAATAAGGACAAACATGAATGGATGCACTTCAACATATTCAAAGAGTTAAAGATGTAAATTACTAGTGATAACGTTGCATATGGAGTGTAGATCCAAATAGCTGACCAAAACAGATGAGGGTAATGTAGATCGGATTCGTTGGTGTACTCAAAAAGAGATGCATAAAGTACTTTGGCGCCGCATTGACCACTTTGTAAGATGCATAAAGTACTTTGGCGCCGCATTGACCACTTTGCAACCCCATACACAATATGCACCATCCTAAACGGTTAGCCATTTATGAACCACATGGATTAGAAAGTCGACCTGTCAATTTGTCATGCTCAACAACTAATCCTGATTGCTTGAGTCAAGTTACATCACTTATTTAAGAATATAAATTTTAACTCAAAGTGGAAGCTGAGATCATGGAAATCATGAAGTGGCTCACTCCTTCCAAGGAGCGCAAGAAGCACACTGCTTTCTAACCCTTAGAAAAAGACAGTCTGCACTAGGGCCGGACCGACCATAAAACCTACAATCTTTCGAATTGATGACAACAAATCAAATGAAGAACTAGCTCAAGGTAAATCCTAGTAGACCTCACCAACCCAGTAGGATTGTAGGAGGCATGCAGGACTGCTTCCTTGCCGGCCCAGTGTCTACCTTTGTACACCAGAACTAATCTCCCAAGCCACCAAAGGTAGTGTCTGCTTCTTCCAGAAGACCCTTTTGCTCCAAAATGAAGGGAGCATGGGTACAAACCAATTTATCAATTAAGAAGATTAACAAAATCGAGAAAGAAATGTGATCCTATAGTCAAAGTAGGAAAAAGTAACTATGGTGGACAGACTCACCGGCAATGGTAAGTGGCAGAATTAACTATCCAACTTGCACAAGCCAAAGGTAGAGAAGAAGAAATAACCATGAAGCAGGTGCAGCTGACTTCCTAACCAAATTCTACTGACTAAGCTGGAAATGAAAGTGTTTATTAAGTTGGAAATCATCTTGAAGGTCATTGTGGCACATAGCAAGGTCATTAAAATTCAGCCTCCCCCTCTAGTCGTCTCAACGGCCCCAACAATCGGTATCAGAGCCTCATCGCTCTTCATCGAACTAATTGTCGAGAAGGCAAAGTGCTAGAGAAATAAAAGCCCATGGAATTCAGAGATGGACTCAACTATGACATTTGAGTTCCAATGCCCTTTGGCTTAGGAAGCTTCAATCATTGGAAGGTGGAAAGCTTTTTCCAAATGGATTTGAAAAAATAGTTTGCCTTGAAGGAGACTTTAGAAGTTCCGAGAGACAAAGGAAGACCCTTAAGAAGACGAGTGAATGGAAGAACAAGTCCAAAGACATAAGGCACATAGCAAGGTAATTTAAACACCTGAACTACCCAAGCCACCAAAGGTAGTGTCTACGTCTTCCACAAGGTCCCTTTTGCTCCAAAACGAAGGGATCATGGTTATAAATCAGCTTATCAATTAAGAAGATTAATAATATTGACGAAGAAAATGGGACCCAATAGTCAAAGTAGGAAAAAGTAACTGAGGTGAATAGACTCACCAGCAATCATAAGTGGCAGAGTTAATTGCCCAACTTGCACAAGTCAAAGGCAGAGAAGAAGAAATAACCATGAAACAGGGGGTAGCTGACTTCCCAGAAGCTCCGTCACACATGACTAACCAAATGCTACTGACTAGTCGTGATCATTAAGTTGGAAGTCACCTTGAAGGTCATTAAGTGGCATGTAGCAAGGTTATTAAAAGGCAGACATTATCCATGGACACGAGCTCAATCAACTAGCTTGCAATCAACATCTCAAGAAGTTAGACAAAGCCGTAGAGAAGTAAAAAAATTATGGCTTCTTGATGGCCGAATTAGTTGGTTTCATAAGAGTTCTTTGAAGTATGACTAATTGATTTATTACATGCAGTTTGTGTTGGGGACTGTGTTGGGAATGGTGAGGTAGGATGGCCAAATAGCTAAAGAGGATGAATAGCGATTGTTCCTGCAAATCAAACTCACCAATGCAAACATGTAATGTGGTATGCCTACTCCATGACCTATGACTCGTCGATGACACTCCTAAAAGCTCACTATCAAACTTACATCAAGAACTTGAAGACTAAGAAGAAGGCTAGAGTACAAGAGAATAAGGCGCAATTGATTTAAACAATCACTTTGTTGTCGGCCTTCAAATGCTCCCCTTAGTCCCTTTAATATATATAGCCTTCAATCTCCTTTACCTCCCTTATTAATCTGTTGTTTTATAGCCAATCAGTCGACTGAGTCTAACTAACAACTTATTTACTAATCGCTTCAGCTTGCAGTTAGCTAACAACTACTTGAGTCGACTAGAATCCATCATCAATCAACATTGATCTACCATATCCCTTAGGCCATCTGAACATTGCAACGCCAATGTGTCAGATCAACTACTTCTAACTTTCAGGTGTAGCATCAGTTGATTATAATCCAATATCAATTGATTAATGTCAATAAGTTGATTTCCCAGTCATCTTGGTTCCGAATAAAATCATTATATTCATGAGTCACCACACCTGAGTCAACTCCTTAGTTGACTAAGTTCATCAATCAATTGGATTGATGCCATCAGTCAACTGTCAAGTCGACTCAACCACGAAGAAAAATAGTTTATTTGTTGGTTAATCAGCTTGAGTCAACTATTAATTGACTCAACTCACTAGTCGATTACAAACGCCTCTACACGCTTCTAGTCAACTAGAGCCTCAACTATGATCATCCTAATAATCAAGTCTTCTTCTAAATTTAGATCTAATACAAGTCTCTCAACTCTTACAAGTCACACAAGAGTTTATCTTCCGCAGATTGACTTCACCATCAAGGTTGTCTCCTGCTAGGTTATCCATCCCTCAAATGTACCGAGCCCACAGCTAACTCCACTTATCATCCTTTACCCTTGACCCGCATAATTCATCTTCTTCCGGCTATTGTCAATGCTATGCCTCGAGGTTCCTCGTCTACATTTATTCAGATGTTCCATATTATCTTTCACTGACCTCGAGCAGACCTCGAACCACTGAGCCAACCAAGTTTCTCATGCCAAATCATACTCCACGACCTGCTCCAACACTAGCTCAATGTTTCACATCCCACGGTCCTTCAATTGTCTCATGTTATCTTCTCCAAACTCTATCAAACCTCCAAGCCATTAAGCATGTTGCTTTGGATGCAAACCAAGTCATCGTGTCACGAACTCCACAAACTCTACATGTGTCTTGCCAAGTTCTTGCACAACACACATATCAAATACAAATGCACAACCAAACTTAATCTTTTTACACAAGCATCAAAATCTAAGGTCTAAACGGACCACTTAGTCCACAATTGCACCAACAGTTTGAACTTTCCCTTCCCTTGAGACAATCCTTCATCTTAGGTAGACTTGACCACGGTTCGGAACCGACAGTTCGACGGTTCGGAACCGCCGGTTCACGGTTCACCTCGGTTCGCCACAGTTCAAGATTATTATATTAAAAAGTTTAAAATTTAAATTTTAAAATTTATTTAAACAAAGGGCTTGCACTTTTTTAAGTTGCATACGTATCCCCTTATGATATAGGGGAATCAAAGTCCACGTAGTTCTTTTACATTTTTACCCTTTTACATAAAAAAGT
>JBBUKS010000113.1:14136682-14150385 GCA_038050645.1 Hedychium gardnerianum
AATCAACACAAACTCTCATCCAAACCTCTAAGGATAACAAAACAAAATACCAACCAACATTACCACACATCTACCAACATCACAACCACAATTATATTAAATATTCCCTTGTCATTAGAACTAATCCCAATTCTAATAATCCAAGTTATCCATCAAGGATTAAATCAATTGGAATTAACCCTAATCTCCTTACCTTACTGATGGTGGTTGTCGGAACAACTCTGGGGTGGCCTGAGCAAAGTGGTCGATAACACTGGATCTGATCAAAGTCCAGCCAATCTGGCTGGAATAAAGGAATGTGGCAGAAATTGGCTGGTCGGAACCGAGTTCTTCAATGAACAACACTTGAGATTCCTAAATGTTTCATTAAAGCATCTTGTCTATACATCTCCTATTAAGAGTATCTTGCAATACCCCATTATACTCTCTACAATATAATATAGCAATTATTAAGAACTTTTGATCACCACAGATCGCACCCTTTTGTCGTCCCTAGGAATGAGTTGGAGTTATTACTCTTAGGTGTCTCAAATCTTGTAGCTTAGTTGTCCCTTTTGAACCATGATCTTAGAATCTCTAGTTAGCATGATTGGGTTATCACTACTTGATTCAAATGTTGAGCTTTAGACTCATTTTCTTAGTCATGTGATATATTTGATCTCCCGATAGACCTTTTTTAACTAACGACAATTCTCCATATTTAATTAAAATTTTACCATTAGAGATCTAATGCTTTAATGGTGTTAAATCTTTAACAATTATTTCAAAACTTCCATTTCACACCAGTGCCCTTCTCATAACTTCTTAGATATCATAATGTATTGTCTCAGATTCGGTGTTACCTGGTTAATCATTTTTTTAGATATCATAATGTATCATATTTATTGACACATATTGATGCATTTTATGCAATCAATTCTTTAGGCCCCAATTTGGATATTTATATTTTACCCAAATACTCTCACATTTGTTGGTTCACCCACATTTATTGGCTCCATTGGAAGGTTCGTGACCTTTCAATGACTTATAGAGATTTTTTATTTCTATCTCATTGGGGCTTGTGATTTGCCAAGAAGACAACTTCCCCCCATGATTTTCAGGATAAACTCAAAATTTATCAACATAGTCTTTATCATATTTTTAGTGTGTAGTTCTTATGTTACACAACATCGTTTGATTGAGATATAGTCAATTAATGAATATTGCTCTTCCTCGATGCATACTTTCCAGATTGAGTACTTTTGAAGAACAAATGCAATTTTGGTCATCATTCTGATTAGGTAATTATAATTTTGACTATGTGAAATCAGAAGATCAAGGGATACATGCTCTCTAGATCAAGTGATTCTCAAAAACATATGCAACCTTGGTCAAATTTTGATCAAACAATTATAACTTTTGATTCGGCAAGATCAAAAGGCCAAATAAGGATGTGTGGTTTTGAATGAGATTTTGGCTTTATGTTATGCAAGGGGAACTTTACTAAAGATGTTACAATCTCTGCCTTTCCTCACAAAGGACACCCCTTCTTGATTATTGAAATTCTTGATTATTGAAAGAGTTATGGAAACTTGCTTCTAAGCAAGACTGAGGCCTTTGAAGTGTTTAAAACATAAAAAATGTGATGAAAAAATCAACTAAGCATGATTATTAACGAGTTGTTCAAACTTGTTTGTTTAATTGATCTTATGTATATTGAACGAACATAAATAAGCTTTTATCAAGCTGAACACCAAGCTTGTTCACGAACGTTTTAATTTATTTACAGCCCTAGCCATAATCTTCCATTGAAACTCTTGTTTGAGATTTGAAACTTATCCATAATTTTTATTCATATGAGGGACTATTAAAAAATTAGTTTTCGTAAACAATAAATTAAATAGGAACATGATGACTATTTTATAAATAAACCATCATAAACTAGTTTATCAAGTGAATGAGAAATTAATGTCTAATGAAGAGTTAATTCGGTATGATCCGAAGAAAGTTTTGGCTTGCGTATGAGTTAGGTTCATGGATGTGAATACACGAATACTAACTTGTGTAAATATCAATTTGTGTAGAACTATTGAGGGGAAAAGAAATTGGAATTAATTTTCAAAAATTTGGTCGTAAAAAAATTAATCAATGAATGGAAATTAATTAATAGATATATTAATTAATTAAAAAGATTAACTAATTAATGAAAAAATTAATCAATCAATGCAACTGCAATATTAATTTGATTGATTAATATCTATCGTCAGCAACTTTTAATTAATTAATTAATTAATAATATGACATGCAACATTGATTAATTAATTGATATATGAGTTGTATTAATTAAAAGACACCTCCTGTATCTTTTATCTTTTGGAAAAAAACCTTCACCCTTTGTGTAACCTTCAAAGGAATCTTACTCATTTAGTTCAAATCACTCAATTGAATTTCAAATTATGAAATCTCCTCTTGAAATTTCTCCTCTCTTAAGAGTTCAAAGTTTCTAAATTTCGTTAGGACTCAAATTTCGTTATATCTTGAAAAATAATTATTAATAAATCGTAAGCATCTAAACAGTGTAATATCCTCTTAAGAAAAAAAGACTTGCCTTCGCCTCAGTTTTAATACTCTTATTGATAAAATAAGAGTAATAAGAGTGTTTAAATTCCAAATGGACTAACTATTTTATTGTGGATAAGCTGAGGGAAGACCGGCTAACGTTAAAATTAATCGGATGAAGTTCACCTTAAAGTATGAAAGAAAATAAAAAAACAATGCTCATTTAATGAGTAGCATCCTTTTAATTTTTTTCGATATTATTTGGAATATTGTCTCATTGACGCTGTTGTACATGTAGTCCCTATTATAACGAGGCTTTTAATGGGAATAAAACGAGGCGACCAACGCTCGAGATGCACGAGAGACGCCCTCGCTCTCTTCGCTCTTCCTCCCGTAGCCCGTAGGTCGTAGTGACTTTCTTGGTACCCTCGCCGGAGTCTTGAACCACCAATTTGATTCCCTTCCCTTTCCCTTCTCATCCCATCGCCGGCGCAGCTCCTGCATCCGTGAGGCTTTCCTTAACAACCTCTCGACTGGCTTATCTCATGGCCGCAGGCGCCGCCGATCCCTCTTCCCCCTCCACCTCCCCCCGTGCCTCACAGGCCTCCCGCCACCCCTGGCCTCAAGTCAATGGGGCGGAGACCGGGGCTCCTCCCTCCGGTATCCCGCCTTCCCCTTCCTCCCCGTCTCCGGTCGTCGCGACCCCCGACCAGGAGATCTCAGATCGATCCCCTCGGGAGGCCCCTCCAGAAGACGCGTCTAGGACTTCATCGGACGCCGCCCAAGGTAAGAAGCAGGCTTGGAAGCGACCGCCCAATGTGTCGGCGAAGGCGGGCGCCACCGTGATTGGGGGAGCCGCGTCTTGGCCCGCTCTCTCCGAGTCCGCTAAACCCTCCCCCAAATCATCCTCGTCCGATGCCCTGAAATCCCTTTCTGATGCACCGGTTTCTGCGTCGGCGGTGAGATTTTCCTAATTTTGGTCGAATTGCATAGGTTTCTAATGGCATCGATCTGAGCACCTGTGCGTGCTGCTCTGGTAATCTATTTTATGGTTCTCTATTCTTCTTAGGGCTCTGCGACGTCTGCTTCTTCGCCAAAACCCAACTCTAATCCATCTCTACTCCGGAACCATGCGACTCCTGCCCGTCAGAAATTATTGAAACGCGGCGGAGGCAGTCATATTAGTAGCAGTGGCACAGCTGCTGATGGCGGGATGTCACTGTCTTCACCACCACCTACTTCGTCACCTATGGCAAATTCGGAGAAGCATCAACCTTCAGAAGTCACACTCTCACCTCGAGATCAAATTCCCAGAAAAAACACTAATTGGGACCGTGGAAACACCACAGGCGGGTCGGGGTCACATGCCGATGATGGTGGCGACCGTAGGAGCTATGGTGGCAACCGGAGGTGGAACAATGGTGGGGGTGCTGGTTCTCACAACAACTATGGTAACCACCGCGATATTGAGCGTGGAGTCTATGATGGATATCGTCGCAATGCAGGTGCCTCAGATGTTCGCATGCAGCAGCGGAATGCCAGGCTCCTCAGGCCACCTGCTTCGCCGGTGTCACCTTCTTTTCTTGGCCATCCTCCTCCTCAGGTGGGGCCTTTTGGGAATCCAATGGTCTTTCCTGGTAAGTTATCTGATCTGAATCTTTGATATGCTGTTCTCCTTGATAGTTCCGGTATGGTTCACCTATCATGGCGATGATTTTAATCTTCCTTCAGATGTACCTTCTCCTATCTTTTATATTGCTACTCAGCCACCTCCTGGAGGTGTGCCCTTCGTACCTCATCCAGCAGTGCCTCATCAAATGTTTATTCCAGCTATTGATCCACAGCGTGCCAATTTATTGAAGCAGATAGATTACTATTTCAGGTGAACATCCCTTTTTCTATTTGATTCTGGTTTTTGAAATAATTTAAGGGCGTTTGAATTCATAGCAATTGCTTTTCTATCCTCCAGTGCAGAAAACTTGTGCAGAGATGTTTATCTGAGGCAGAACATGGATGAACAAGGATGGGTTCCAGTGTTTTTGATCGCTGGTTTTAATAGAGTGAGTAACCTATAACTGCCTACCTTTTATTTGTCCTGTAATCAGTTCATGTTCATACCATGTATCCTTTGGAACTCTAGCTATATGTTGCCTTTGTTGTGTATGGTGCTACATGAACTGTTATCTGCATGTTTAACATAAGCTTATTCTAAACTTTCCCTCTCAATTATTAAAGAGCAGGTAGTTTTTTTTTTCTGCATAAATGTCATAAACCTCCTATTTAATAGGTTGCAGTTATGTTTCCTTAGTTATCAATTAATTCAGTGCATTTTTGTTTCATTTCTCGTTTGGAATTTTGAAGCAAGTGACCATGTTGCATCAGTTTTATTTCACATAATTTGTTTTAATAAAATCAATGTATATGTGTAGAATCATTCTCTATTGTATATTTATCTTTAAAATTTTTAGAGGAAGTATTGATATAACAACTAAAAATTGTGAGTCTACTATTTGGGGTTGCCTAATTATATCTATATCTATATCTATATTCTATTATTGAACTATGTAAAATTATATTGTTAGAAATATCCAAATTTCTTGAATCATTTTAATTATGTTAAGTAGTGATTCTTTACTCCTTTCATCTCTAACACATTCAACTCTAATCAATTCAACTTGTCTGGCTACAAAATGTATTACATTTTACATAACTTAATCGCTTCTTTTATCTCTAAATTTATCACCTGTTATTGATGCACCTAATTGCTACTGAATAACAGAATAAGTAAATTTATCTCTTCTAACAAGCTTAAATATTTATCTTACGTTTTGTTTGGTAACTGAAAATTTTCTGTTTTCGGTTTGCACCTTTCAGAAAATAAAATAGAGTTATTAAAAATAAAAAATAAAACAATAAAAACAACAACATCAAAAACAACAATAAAGCCTTATCCCATTAGGTGGGGTCGGTAAAAATAAAAATAAAATTTTCTCACATCTTTCACCTCTAATAATTAAATGTATAAAAAAGTTAATTCTATTTTTTTTATTTATCTTTTCAACTTTCAAATCCTATTTCCTAAGTATTGAGAAAGGTTATCAATTTTTTTTTAAAAAAATTATCTGAACCAAACTAGGCCTTAACTTTCTCATCTTTATATAGGTTGTTTACTAAAAGTTCAACAAGCTGACAATTTTTCTTTTTTCTTTTAGCCTAAGATACCAAATGTTCACATAGACTACTCCAGAAGTTTTTCTCTTCTTAAACAATCATTCTTAAACTTATGTATAATATCTTTATCAGTATCTTGTTATTGATTGGTAGATCCAACACTTGTGGAGATTTATATTCCATTTATCCTAAGTATTCTAACAATCCTGTTATAATTATTGGAAACATCTTAAATATTAAATTTTAGTTATACTCAACTTAAAATCTTTACTATATTTAGTTTCTCTCTGAAAATCATGTTTTAAATGTATATTATAACAACCTCATCAATAAATATAACATACATCAAGAAGATTTAATATGATTATTAGTTTATTTATTCATTCTCAGCAAAATTTAATAGTTTTAAATGCTCGGATTGGGTTATATGGATATTTCCATCCATTGAACACTGTGAAACTACATCATTAGCAATACATATAACTCTTAAGATTACTTTTAGTTAGATACTTATATTAACTGGTGTTGTTAGGTCTCATGCCATCCCTTGCAAGTTCAAGTATAATCGATTCAACTTATCTAAGTATAAAATCTTTGAATTGCCTTATACCATCTTAACATTTTTCTAATTTTATCATATGATATACAAAACCATTTTTTACACAATAGTTTTAAAGCTATACATGTTTATCACATAAGTATAGTTACCATTTTTTTTTAAACACTCGCTATAGTATCTTAATTAATAAAAATCATATGCAAATAATTCTTTTTCTCTTTTCTTTTCATTAGTTATCTAATCGATCTTCCAAGCACATGATCAATTTAAGTTAGATTCAGTATTCCATCTCTTATTCTTATCTGAAGCACTATTTCCTAAAGTTTCATACTATGATTCATTAGCTTATTTAACTAAAAGTATTTTCTCTATTAATTAGATTTTTTTTTATTTCTCAAAATTTTGACAAATGACTTAATCAAATTATACCTTAATATTCTAAACTCTTCCAAATTTGGAAAACATCCAGACCTCTCCCTTTGTCTAATAGTCTAATGTACTTTCTTGTACCACCTCCAACTGTAGATGTATTACACATCGACTTTTGGCAAAGAATTGACATATTCCTAATCTTTTGTATCTTTAAAATCCACATGACATCAATATTTTCAATCTCTTCTTCCAAATATCCTCTTCATACTTTTGAAAGCCTTACATTCGTTCCTTAAAATTGCATCCTTTACTCCTAGATAACTAAAAATAATTGTTTCCATACACTTTCTAAGGCCTACATCTAGCACCATTAATTGGTTTTGATTAGTCAAGCATTCCCCAAATATGTTCTTATAGGTTTTGCACTTTACCTTTGTGGTCTGTTAAAATCCTATTGAACCAATGACTTTTATTCTTAAATAGGACTTGAATGTCCATTTTTAAAATGAGTACCAACAATAAGATATATCAAAATCCAAATTCCTACTACTTTATTTCTTTCCATTTAAATTTCTTTCTAGTAAATGTTTTTCGATCGTAATATGCGATGAATAGTTTCATTTATGGTTTCTGGAATTCTTCTTGATTTGATGATGCAATCCTACTTGTAGCACTAACAACAAATTGTGTTAGGCCTTAGTATTGAAGAGAGATTTCATGGATCTTATATCTCAATTGAACTCCATGCAAGATTGTATCACTAGTCATATGTAATCTATTAATAATATAGTTTTATTTGTTCTTCACTACCTATCATGCATTCAAATCTAATGGATTCAACTTGTGTCATTATAGTTTTTACTGGTCATCTTTGAACATGTTAATATCATTCTAGTCCATTCTTTTCTCATTTTATTGTTTAATGAATCTATATTTTTTTTACTGGTCATCTTTTGGATTAGTAATATTCTTTAGTATCTTTTCTAGTAATCTCACATTCACATGTACAAATTAGCATTCTCATATTTGACATTTTGTTCTTGTTGTTTCCAACTACCTAATGTTTTGACCAAAAAATCTGTCGTCTTACCATTATCGCATAAGATTTGTTTTGCTAACAGACACACGACAATCACACAAGATTCCAAAACTTCTTTTATTCCAACCTTTTATTCGTTATATTATAATGATCTTTATCAATATCAAATAGATCCAATATATTATTATTTTTACTTGTTGAAATTTCTTGGCCATTCATTTTAATTATTTCTCACTTCTTTTCGTATTGTTGAAATTACATTTTTATTTAATTTTGGTTCTACTTAAAATCTATAGTTCATCGACATAATTGACACTATGATATAGAATAGATAAGATGTGCCTAGTAGTATCAAATTTTGATAATATATCAGAATGATACATTTTGATTGTGCCTCCTGACATGGTATGAGATTTTACACCATGATGCCACTTTCATTATTAACATTGATACTAAAGCCTGTTTTGAAATTGTGTTATGCTTGGAAACATGATTGAGTAATCTCTCCCATGTTTCTGTCCCAATGAATATCATATTATATTACACTCAACACACTTTCATACACATCAAAGCATACAATTACAACCACAACCACAACACCCAAAATCTTTATTCCACTAAGTAGAGTCAGCTATATAGATCCTCCTTTGTCATTGGGTTCAATCCCTTACTATATCCTCATGCTGGTTTGTCATTGCTAACCAAGTCTTCTTTAGTCGTCCTCTATTTGTCTCATATTGCCTAATTGGGATATTTATTGGACGTCTAAATACGTGTCCGTACCATCTTAAATGCATCTCAGAATTTTTCCTCAATAGGCGAACCTCGACAATTATACCTTCACTATTTTGTTGATTGAGATATTGTGATTATTTTTGTCATTTGTTTTTTATTTTAATCTAATTGACTATCCAATTCTTATAGCCTTATTTTGTTGAAGTAAATCAGTTAAATGGAAGATGATTAATAGTGTTAAATTCATCTTAATTTATCTAATGCATGTTGAAGTGTACCGAGTGTTGATACAATATGGTATGGTAAAAATTTAATTTAATTGATTATCTAATTATTATGGTTTTTGCTTCTAGAAGTAGAAAAGCTAAGTGGAAGAGAATTGAAAGGTGTAAAACTCTTCTGAATTCATTTTGAAATTTTGTGTTGGCATAATATGATATAACAAAATCTTAATTTAATTTACTACCTAATTGCTATAATTATGTAAATATACCTTTGATGGCATTATCCTTTTTTAATCTTTTTTTCATATAAACTATACAACTTTTATATTGAACTTTTCGGTAGATTGAATTTTAAAATTCGAAGTTTGTATTTCTTTTTGATTTTTTCTATATTATATTTACTCTTCTATACTTCTGCTTCAAAGTATTATTTTATTGCAAATTGATAACATAATCATATGATCATGCTCTAATTCGATCTCTTTATTCATCATTTGCATATTGAGCATATTGAGGTACTTAGGTGGTGAAGGAACTTTCTGTTACTTATCAATGATAATTTAATTTTATAATTCATTAAATTAAAACTCATATTCATAAGGAAAAGCCTTTGACACTGGTTTACTCTGGGACCTTGCATGGCCCTTGATTTTGTTATTCAGATTTGAGACTGGCATTAACTGTTTTTTAATGCACGTATATGCATATTTTTGGCATTTCTTTTTTTCCCCTTTTGTAATGGTTGATAACTAAATTTTAACATGGTTAGAGAAGATGCAAAACCACTGTCTTTAGCTACAATGATCTCCATAACTGAAAATTTAAAATATTGTTGTATGATAGAGTAGACTTATGACCTAATTTATGAGAAAATTAGGTGACATGCATATTAGGATACTATGTAGATACTTCACAAGAAGACTTTATAACAACTATTGTTTTTTCTTCTTTCTTGTAGACAAGACAACGGTGACCAGTATATTATTTTGTATTGATTTGAAAACATCAGCTATATCACATTAAGGTTACTGATGGTGAACCATAGATTATATTTGTTAATCAATTTTGTTGTTTGTCACTGCCTTTAGGGTTTTCCTTCCAGAAAAATATTCCTTTGTAATAAAAAAACTGAGATGGTATCATTTATATTCCAACAATTGGAAGTATGGTCATTAAAAACAATATTGGGATTGGGATCGTATAGGCAAATAGTGCAAGTATTGGTTGCAGCAGATGATTTTTAGTAATGCAACAAGCAAATATTGTCATATTTATTAATATAAAATTAATAAATATAAAATCATATTTTTTATCATACATAATAATGCTAGATTGCATTTAAAAATATATTATTATTTCATATTCAATGTCATAATTTTTAACCAAGTCTCTTACTAATATTCAAATTAATTTTTAGTTAGTTTCAAGATTATTGTTGAACAAGCTAGATTATTGTATTCTCTATAGATCCACAATAATGACTCTTGATTCATGATAACCTCCCTTGATGGACAATAAAGGGAGAGAAAGATTTATGAGTTGTTGATTCTAATGAATGATATTAAGGTTGAAGTAATGATCCTTGATCTTGATATCATGGTGAATCTTGAGCTATAACGTGGTAAAGAAATTTAAGAGAGTGATGAAAACTCTCCATTCCCGTGTTAGGATTCTCTAAGAATCAAGCTAGGATTAAAGAAAACGTTAAACCGGCCACTTTTTTTTTTTTTTGTTAAAATCATCTCAATTTGACCAAAGCTTACCACAATTTTATCCATTTTCATTCTCAATTTGAATTAAACAAATTTAAATGGATTTCATTAATTCTCTAATATAATTTGATTGTATCTATTTTTCTAATCTATAATTTATTTAAATTTCTCTGGAATCTTTGTGGGACATCGATTTCTTTGAAAAAAATTGGATTGAACCTTGCAGATAAGTGAGCTGCATCATTATCATGTGATTTTACCAATTATACATGGAAGTGCGACTGTATCAATACAAGGAAGTGGGAGGGCTACATACCAACTTGACTTCTATTTGGGAAAAAAATAAAATGGTGCCCCTTATTTTCATTATTATCAAAAGGGTGCCCTATCTTGAAAAAAAAAAAAATCAAAATGGCTCTCCATCCTATTTTTCATTCCAAAAATAACCTTGTTGCAACACTATTATAGTAGTTTTGGCTAAAGTTGCTACAACAGTGTTGGAATGATAGTTTTTAAGATAAAAAATAATATGGGACGTTGATTTGAAATTTTTTTGTCAAGAAATATGGAATGAAATTTTCTTACTTTTTTCATTATGCACAATAATATATATATATAGATTAATTATGTATAGAAATCAGAAAAATAGAAAAGAATAAATTAAAATATTTTATTTTGGATCCTCGTATTAATTGTCAACTTTCCAATACTCCCCCTCAAGATGGTGAATTGATATGATCCATTTCCAGCTCGATATAATCATTGACAAGTCATGTCTATTAAGTTTCCTTGCAAACACATCTACAAGTTGCTCCTTTATAAACACATAGGGAGGACAAATCAACTTGTTGTCTAACTTCTCCTTTATAAAGTGCCTATTGATCTCGATGTAATTGATTATAAGCAATATTGATAGCTAACTTATTGTCGCAATATAGTTTCATAGGCTCCTCCCACTTTATTTTGAGATCTTCAAGGATCTTCAGCCATAATAGTTCACACACACTTTGAGCCATAGTCCTAAACTCTGCTTTTGCACTTGACTGAGCTACCACATTTTAACCAAATTACCACCTAGGAACGTGCAATAATCTATTGTAGAACATCTATCAATCGGATATCCTATGTAGTCTGATTACACTTAAGAACCAACCCCTCACCTTTTTTAAATAAAATTCCTTTTCCTAGATTAACTTTCAAATAGTGGACTATCTGATTTGCAGCTTGTAGATGGACTTCATTAGGGTTATGCATGAACTCACTTACTACACTCACAACATAGACAATATTCAGTCGAATTTCTATAACCCTTCCTTGTCTACTGCCTTATCATCATTCGCCTTTCCAAGTTTGTGATTGAGATCAATCAGAGTTGAAGCAGATTTGCAAGTTAATTTATTAGTTTCTTTCAAGAGGCCAACCACATACTTTGTTGGGAAATGAAGATACTTTCCTGAGATCATAGTTTAAAATCTCGAGCCGTTTCGCTCGATATAGGTGAAACATTTCGTTCCGCCCACAGATTGGCATCGACATAAGCACATCTCTAGTGTCGGTGCCGGTGTGCCCCGAGGCCCCCGAACGCATCAAGATGCATCACGTTGGTCCGTCAATGCGTTAGGATGCGTCGTGCTGGTCCGACGACATGTCCAGATGCGTCTTGCTAGCCCGACGATGTGTCCGAATGTCTCGCTGGCTCGACGACGTGTCTCGCTGGCCTAGCGATGCGTCCGGACGCATTGTGCTGGCCTGGCGACTAGTCCAGACGTGTTACGCTGCCCGGAGTCGCGCGTTGGCGGTGAGGAAGGGGTGGTGGTTTTAACCTAGGTTCATTAGGTTAATAATTTTAATCAACTCCTAAGATTGAGATAATTCAGATAGATTTTATTAAAGCCTAATAAAATTATTCTATTAATTTAATATATATATATATTTTAAAAAAATATATATATATTTTAAAAATTTAGATATATTTTTAATTTTTAGTTAATATATTTTTTATTTAAAAAAACGCCGAAACTATATTGGCACAACACGATACAGTACTGAAAATGTATCGTTTCGGTCCATGACCGAAACCTCGGCACGGTTTGAGATTTTAAACCATGGGTGAGAGCGATCTATTTCTATCGTAAGGAAGTATTTCAAGTTGTCCAAGTCTTTGATCTTAAATTCCTTTGCCAAGCAATTTTTCAATACCTTCATTTTTTTCTCATCGTTCCCCGTGACAATTATGTTATCCCGAAAGTTAATGAATAATCTATGATCACCTTGACTCTATTTATACTCGATATTGAGCATCACCTTTGTAGACCTGCTAAACTAAGCTCTTGGAGACTGCTTGAGTCCATATAATGCCTTTTTCAATTTGCAAACTTTGCTCCCGTTGATCTCTCCTCTAAAGCCTGACGGAATCTCTATATAAATCTCTTCCTCTAAGTCACTATTAAGGAAGACATTCTTTATATAAAGTTGTTGTAAATCTCAATTGAAATTTGTGGCATGGACATAGATCATCTTAGCCACTGGTGTAAATGTTTCTTGATAGTTTACTCCATGATTTAAAATCTCGTGGTACACTAGGCGCACGAGACCTCTGCGGCTGCACCGGAGGGGTTGCGGGACCCCCTCGGCCGCGCCGGAGGTACGCGCCGAGGGGTCACGTGTGGCTGCGTGTGCGCCAATTGATTAATTTTTAATTAAAACTTAGTTTAATAATTTCATTTAGATAATTTAAATAAGCTTTATTAAATCCTAATAGAACTATCACATTAATTTAATAGATATATTATTTATTTTAATTCTAAAAATATATAATAAAATTTATTTATTTATATTTATTTTAGTTTTTTTAAATATTTACTTTTTTTTATTGATATATTAAAAAATACCGAAACCATATCGGCATAACATGATGTAGTAGCGAAACCGTATCGTTATGGTCATAGACTGAAACTCCAAAATGACTCAAAATTTTAAACCATGGTTTACTCCGTAGGTTTGTGTATATCCCTTAGCAACCAACCTCACCTTGTATCTCTTTAGAGACCTATTTGATCTGTACTTCACGATAAACATCCATTTGCATCCCACTGCCTTTTATTTTGTGGAACCTCTATGAATTCCCACGTTTTGTTCTTCTCAAGTGCCTTCATCTCTATTCTCATAGCCATGGTTTAAAATATGTGCCGTGTCATCCAGTACGGGTGAAATATTTTCGTTCTGCCTGCCGATCGAAACCGACACCTGCACGCTTGAGGTACTACGGCCGCGGAGGCATTACGCGCGCCTCGCGGCCACAATGGAGGAGTTACGCGCACCTCGCGGTTGCAATGGAGGCCATACGCGGGTCT
>JBBUKS010000113.1:14171162-14183881 GCA_038050645.1 Hedychium gardnerianum
TCAAGAGGAAATCAAGGGATCTTGAGGAGGAAATCAAGGGATATGCAACTAAAAAAGGAAAGATGAATATATTGACACCAATGACATGTTCCATCTTTATTGCGACTTTTTCTGATTATAAATTTTTTTGTTATATAGAAAAAATTTATGACAAAGTCTCGAGGGATATTATGGGGAGAATTATAGAAAAAAATGTATTAACGTAGTGTATATAGAAACAATTAAAGATATCTACAAGGATGTAATAACAACAATAATAATTAAATTTATCCCACTAGGTGTGGTCGGCTATATGATCCTTCTACGTTATTGGGTTCTATCCCCTAAATAGTAAATACTCAAGAGAATTAACCTTTTAAAAATATAATTACATTTAAGATAAATTCTAGTCCATATCTTTTTACATTAGTTATGGATGAACTCATCGAACACATTCAAGATATATTATTCTAATGCATGTTGCTTATAGACGATATTATTTGGATTGATGAGACACATGAATGAGTAAATGTTAAGTTTGAATTTTGACAAGAAATAATGGAAGTAAAAAACTTTAGACTTAAGAGTAAAGACATAATATATGAAATTTAAGTTTAATAGTAACAAATGTAACAAATATTTATTAAGATAGTAGTTGATGAGTTACATGTAACTCTGAGCTTTAAGTAATCAAGATTGTTTGTGCAAAAGGATGGAGGAGTCAATAGAAATGTTTTACATAGGATGCAAGCTGGAGGGATGATTGAAATGAAGGAGAGCGTTATGTGTTTTTTGTGATTGTAAGGTATCTTTAAAGATTAATGGGAAGTTTTACAAAATGACAGTTATATTTGTTATATTATATGGAGTTGAATATTGGACTATAAATAGAGTTCATAAGCAAATGATAAGAGTCGCAACAAATGCGAATGTTAATAAGAAATGAAAATATTAGAGAGAAAGTCGGTTGCACTTATTAAGGGAAAACTTTGAGAGACTCGCTTAAGATGGTATGAAGATGTATTTATGCTACTAATAAATATCTCAGTTAGACAATGTGAAACAATAACAAATGCACATATTAATTGAGGAAGAGAGACTAAAAAAGAAGGGTAGCAATGATAAAAATAGGATAAAATTTAGGATCGATCCCAATGATATAGGAGGATTTATATAGCTGACCCCACTAAGTGTTTAGGGAATAAGTGGGATAAATGCTTCGTTGTTGTTGTTGTATATGACTTATGGTGGTTGAATAACATGCATGTTATATATGTTTTGGATTACATCTTTTGTTTATAGTCATCTAAAATATTTGTAGGAAACTAAGGATTGGTTACAACAACAACAAAGCCTTATCCTATTGGGGGGATCCTTTTATGCCATTGAGCTCTATCCCCTATTATATCATCATCTATATTTAAATAAATTTTATCTTGTTTATTATTGCTAACCAAGCCTTTTTTTGGTCTTCCTCGTTTGATATGCACATTTGTCATAGTTTTACATTGCTTAACTGGAGTATTTATTAATCGTTTGTATCATCTCAAACGTGTCTCTCAGTTTTCTCTCAGTAGGTCTAACCTTGACTTTCTCTTTAATATTTTCATTTTTTATCCTGTTCATCTTTGATATTCCAATGATATTTTTATTTACTTGGACCTGATGATATTTCGATAGAGGTATTGAAGTGTCTACGAAAATAAGGTATTGAATGCCTTACATAATTATTCAATTTGATATTGAAAACGAAAAAATGCCTAATTAGTGGAGAATAAGTACTCTAGTTCTAACAAAGGAGATACAAAATTGTGCAAATAAGAGCATTAAACTAATGAGTCATATCATGAAATTTTGGAAAAAAAAGTAATAAAAAAAAGATTAAGGAAGGAGACCACGACGATTGAAAATCATTTTGGATTTATGCTTGGAAAGTACAAAAGTTATATATCTTCTCAGACAACTAATCGAAATGTATCGAAATATATGGTATTCGTTGATCTAGAAAAAATTTATGATGGCGTATATTGAACTAATTAAGTATATGCATGAGGATGTAATGACAAGAGTGAAGATTTCAGGCAGATTAATCAAAGCATTTCCCATAAGAATAGGGTTATATCAAGGATTAATTCTAAGTCCCTATCTTTTTACACTAATGATGCACTCATTGAACACATGCAAGATTGAGTACTGTGTGTTTGTTGTTTGTATATGATATTATTTTGATAAATGAGATATGTGAAAGAGTAAATGCTAAATTTGAATTATGGCGAAAAACGCTAGAAGTGAAAAGTTCTAGACATAATAAAGTAAAGACAGAATATATGAAATTTAAGTTTAATAATATTAGATGTAATGAGACAATTGTTAAGATAAGAGATGTCAAATTGTCTTTAATTGAGAGTTTTAAGTATTTAGATCAGTTTTGCAAAAAAATGGAGGGATTGAAAGATGTTTTATCGAGCACATGAGTAGAAAATTAAAGTTGCAGAAATTAGAGTTCCGACGTTCATATTCGAATAAAACGTTTTAATAGCTTCTGCGACGTCAGTTGCTTTGTTGGCTTTTAAACTGAGTTATCTTGTGAACCATGATTGAATGCGATTATTGTTAGTGTAGAGCCGTCAATTTGGGTTGGGCCCATTGGATTGGCCCGCCCTGCCAAACAATTTAAGGGGGTTGGGTTAAGATTTTATCAACCCATTTTAAGATGGATCCAGGCGGGCCGACTCGCCTGGGCCCACGACCCGTGCGGGTCGGCCTGTGGTGGGCTGGGTTGGCCCGTGTGTTGAGAAAAAAAATTCTTCTAAAATTTAAAACTAAAGTGAAAAATTCAATGGACTCATGAGTTTGACTCGCTTAATTCACAATTCAAATTTAAAATTTTTAACTTTTTTATATATATTTTTATTTTTTAAAATTTTTTTTCACGGTCTCGTGGGTTGGCCTGCTTAACTCGCAATCCTCCTTGGGTTGGGTTAGGGATTTCCCAACCCGCCAGGATAGTGGGCTAGCCCGCCTCGCCATATGACAGGTTTTTGATGGGTTGGCTCGCCCCACCACGGGTTAGCTCATTTGACAACACTATTATTGTATTAGTAGAAATTTTACTTTTTCATTTTGTGATATGAAAATATAAATATTATTGCGTGTAGTGTGTTAGAATGATAATTAAATTACTAGTTAATCTAAATTTGTACATGTAATAATGCCATCTGTGTATCGAGTGTCGACGTTTGTATGTATATCCAAAATTATTAATCTATTTATATGTAAATGACCTCTTTAAACATTTTTTTTAATTATTAATCATGTACCATAAAATTTAAGGATTTTTGATAGGATCGTACAATTCTACTATCCTGACCGATCCGATCCCGATCCCAAATCGATTTTGCGTAGTATCACGATTCTACAAACTATTTGAAAGTTATCAAGTGCTCTTTTGTTTATAAAAAAAAATGTATTAGCTAGTATAAGGTCATATGCTATTATAAAATTCAATATAGTTTTACTTCTTCATTTTTTTTCCAAACTCAACTCTACGCACCTTATCATATTTCTCATTTTTCACTTCTACATATTCATTTAGATTTTCTCCTATTAAAATCATTTCGCGGAATGTTTTGTAATACCTCATCTAGGTTGTCTTAAAATCTTGATTTTATGTGTTCCTCTAATCCTACTTGAGGTGCATATATATTAGTTACATTAATAGTTTCTTTCGCCACCACTATCTTGATAGCTATAATTCTATTTTCCTTTCTAACTACTATTACTTCATCCTTTAGTGAATTATTGACAACAATATCTATTCCATTTCTTATTTTACTTCTTCGTACCATAATTTAAAACTCAAATTCTCTATTATCTTTGTCTCTCTCCTACCTATTTTATCTTTTGAATACAAAATAATAATTTTTTTCTAATCATTGTATCTACTGCTTTCATTGCTTTAATAATATTAGACAATTAATTTTCTTATAATATTTATTCTTACCTAAGTTATGGTGTGAGAATTCTTGCATATTTAACACTACACTCAAATTCTCATGGAGATGCAATGGTCCTTGCCGAGACGTTACAGTCGGTTCCTACAATGCGTTCTTCCGGGAACATTCTAGTATTAGTATAATAGTTTGATGAATTCATTTATTGAACATTTGCTTGAAAGTCCATGCTAGCTGACAACCTAATACATAACCCTTGTCCTTTGTGATCCGGGCTTGGGATCGGCATTGATGGGTTTAAACTAAGGATTGGTTAAGATAGTTAATTTGGTATTATCTCTTAGATATAAATTTTATTTATATAAATTACTTAGGTTGATTAATTTGATGTGTATAGCTTTTTTTTTATTTCAGAAACATTCTGTTATACATTGCCAATATAATTAAATGTTATAAACCAATTTTTTAAACATTGTGATATAGAATGATTAAGTTGATTATTGAATTGTAGATGTAAATTTTGTTAATTATTTAACTTGATCAACTTGATGAATAATTATAAACCCATATACACCCCATATGTTTTATGTAATGGCTCAACCACATACTATATAACCATACTATGGATTATGTAATGGCTTAACCATGTAACCGCTATCATACTTTCTTAAAATTTGAAGTGCTCTACAAGTTCTTTTGGTAAATTAAGCTTCTTTGATGATATTCACAGTTAATGGTTTTGGCTTGGATATAGTTCCATGAAATCTGTTGATCTATAAAAGGGCTCTTGAGAGGATTGCAGTTGAGTGAGATGAGAGATTTTAGGTTGATAGTTTTGAATTGCCTAGGACTCACTTGGGTTCAAATGCCGGAATCACCAATGGCATAAAGAGGTTAAATTATCTATTTGTTGTTTTGTCAAATAGATACATGTGGCAAAAGGCGAAATGTTCGCCCCCAGTGCCCTTGCTGCCCGCCTCAGGACCAACATGGAAGAGGTACATCATGGTGACTGAGGAAGTAAGTGGAAGGGGAGGGTGAGCTATACGGAATGCAGGGATTTATGTCCCGCCAGCCCCGAGATTCGACCCTAAGACCTCATGTGGCAAACCAGCAATCACTTACCAACTCAGCTAAGCCCGTGTGGGCTTTGTCAGATAGATACATGATTTGATGTGCAGTTGTGCACATTGAAACTGCTCAAAATCTAAACATTTGCAGTTTAAAATTTTAAATCATGAATATGTACTCTGCTTCAGAAATTTGTTTTGTTAACTATTTTTGCATACATTTGTTTTTCTGGGTTTGTTTGCCTTGTAATTTTCTGCAGTCTTCTCTAGCCTTTGTAATGATGGTCTTTTAATTGGACTGGAAGTATAATGGATTTAATACCACCAAATGTTTGTTGCAGGAAGAGCTTGCTCTAAATTGCTAATTTATGTTTTGATTATAAGAGAAATAGTTGAATAATCATTAATTTACTTAAGTTAAATGGTGAATTATTTGCTTGAGTTTGTAAGATTTCTATTTCTTATTTGGTGGGGGAACATGCTAAATCAGTAATATGTTTTGCAAATGAGTAAAATTCACTATTCTTTCAAAAAAAAAACCCTTTTTTCCCTTTTCTCTCTTTTTTTTCTTATTCAAATGGTTGCCAGCAATCTGTCGTGCAATGTGGATTTTGTTCTTTTTCATGTTTATTAATATTGCCATAATACAAAGTCATGATTTTGAGCGGTTAGGCCTCTCTTTCTTAGTTATTATCTAAATTCTCTTGTGCCCTGCATATTTGTACAGGGCCCACCACTAAGGCAGGCACAGTTTATACATAAACCTATTCTACGGAAAAAGAGATCACTCAAGCGGAAACGGAGTCAGACAATAAGAACAAATCCAGAGGTCCTAGAACAAGGTTTATTCTGTGCTTTCTATGATTCCATTTTGCTCTACTATGAGTTGATGCGAAATGGAGATATGAGATTTTGGATTCTGTTTTGATTATTAGAAAACTTGTAGTGTATGAATCTTTTGCTATTTCTACTGCTGAATGTGGTGATTAGTTATTTTGTTGCTCATTTCTTGTGTTTAGTGTGATTAGTAGCATATTGAATAATGCACAATTACATTATTTTTTTTTTTTTGCCTTTTCTCTTGATGCTAATGTCATGATAAATTTATTTTGTAGTATAGCAGGGAATTCAAAATTTTGAGAAAGCTAACCCTGTATATTTTTGTAAGTCGCCCTTATAGAGGTGGCTTGCGATCCATTTGCACTTATAGTCCTTGAAGGTTTGCTTAAATTTGTTGCTCTAATTTCTTTTAAGATTTTGTTCTACCTAATAATCCTAAGTTGAAATTTTAATCTCTCAACTCAAGATGAAATCTTGGCTACTTGTTAATTGTGCAACGAAAACATAATATACAAAACCAAAGATAAAAATAGTCAACACTTCTACTTTACATGTGGTTTGAAATTGTTGATTCCTACTCCACTACCTATCACACGAGTCACATTATGTTTCTCCCTGGAGGCAAAGACTAAGAAAACTATACAATTCTTTTCTCACAATGAGAACAAGAAAGACACTCAAACTCATAAGTAAAATACTAAAAATAGAACTAATACAATAGAGTAACAAGAATATGAAACCCTTTCTTCAGATTTTGTTCAAGTTTTTTCACTAGCTTTTATTGACTTTCGCTAGCCTTGATGAGCTCTCTTTGTACCTTTATTTATATATTTCAAGGCCTTTTTTTTAGCTGACTATTCCTGTAATTGCATAAGCTTTTGGCTATCAACAGATCCATCTATTGACTCTATATGCGTTTAGTCGATTGTTTTGCGTCTAATTCCAATACCTGCTTGATCACATTAGCTATTTGACATTGTCAGGCCAATGATTTTCTCTTAACTTTTTTTTTTTCAGAAATCATATTGATGCTTAGTTGATTGATGTTACTTCAGTCGATTGCCCAATTGACTCTTTTTGTTTGTGAGCATATTATTCTAAGTCGACTCACAAGTCGACTCATCACTTCAGTTGACCAACATAAACCTTCGGTCGACTTGATCATTGACCACAATTAATCTAAGGTGGAGTTATCATTGAGTCAAAGTTCACCCAAAAGCCAAAATATAAGTTGTAAATTTTAAACTCATTTACTTAGGCTTGCAAAGAGATTCCGCCTCTTGAACTTCCTCATCTACCAAGATACCACTTTTGAGACTTTCTTGTTTATCTGGTGTCCAATCAATTTTGAGCTACTGGGATTTACGTCATCTAATCACCATTGACTCGTTCGACATCCATCCGTTAAGTATCTAGATATTCTTGATGTACTTAAACTTTAATTGGTATATGTTCACGCTTGATTTACTTGGATTTCTCCATTCGTTAAGGATCTAACCACCCAAAACCTACTTGGATTTCTCTTCTGTCAATGCCAATACCCGTCGGATTTGTCCTTTGCAAACATTTATTGTATTATCTTTTGCCAACATTTATTGGACCTTTTCATTTTCACCTACTCCTATTTATTGTTATTCTTTAAAATTTTGCAGTTATTTTGTTTGCTTAATGAATCATGTTTACTAAAGGGGAGCCTTGGCGCAATGATAAAGTTGTTGTCATGTGACCTAAGGGTCATGGGTTCGAGTCTTGAAAACAATCTCTTGCAAAACATGGTCTAAGCTGCGTATAATAGATCCTTCTCCTGGACCTCCATTAGCGGGAGTTTCGTGCATTGGGCTCCCCTTATTGAATCATGTTTACTCATTTATTAGGACAAAGAAATGTAGTTATCAGTTGAAGTTTTAAAGCTATTTTTGCTTTAGTTCTCTCTTATTCCTAATTGACGAGTAGTACATTTTTTTAATGGTTGCAGTGCATGATGGGGCTTTGAAAAGGCTTCAAGAAGCAGAAAATGCTGCAAAAAGAGCAGCGGAGTTTGCTGTCCATCTACGAAATAGAGCTCAAATCCTGATGTTGAATGCGGAGCTTGCAGTATGCAAATCAGTCATGACTTTAAGGATTGCAGACGCCATTATGGCTATGTCAGAAACAAAAGATCCTTCTTCACTGGTTTTGGATTGAGTTAGGAACACAAGCACAAATTGTCTATCTAAATTTTGCCTTTCCCTTGATGACTTTTGGTTTAGGGATCTTCCTTGATTTCCAAAGATGAGAGATTGTACATTGGCGCTGAAAACAGATATTCCTATTCTTTGACGTGCGCTGCTGGATGTTTCATTGGTTGTATGTGGTTGGTTGGGCTGTTCTTGAGGCTATTTCTGTGATCGGTTTCCAGATAAGCTCTACACTCTTGTATAAAAATGATAGCAGCTGGTAGATTGTAAACGGTATCACTATCACTGTACTGTACATATATTGTGATTCTGAGGGGGATTGGACAGGTACGAACATGGGCAAGATGCCTAGCTACTTGAAAACAAAATTGGATGCTACCGCCTATCATTTTGCACTTTATACATAGTAATGTTTACTTTGTTAACAAATTTGAGATGAAATCTGTGCAACTTAGCTCAGTTTGTGGGCATAATAAATTCAATTTAGTTTTGCTCTTAGATGAATGTTTTATGTTCAAGATATCAATCTTCTGTTAAGAAATCATATTTAATTATGATTTTGTAATACCTCTGAGATTACTTTAATGATAAAGGTGACGCAATTAGATGAAAATACAAGCCAATTCTTGAAATCTTTTTTGATAAGTTGGAATTATTATAAAATTTATTATAAAAATATTTAATTAATGTTTCATTATAATTTTTTAAAATATTGTATGATAATATTTGCACTATTAATTTGATCAAGATAGATTGCTTTTAATATTTTAGAATAAAACATATAACGGTGAAATACCATCTCATTAGGAAGCATATATGATTTAACTATGTTGAATTAAAGTTAAATCTTGTCGATTGACCATCTCTTTTTGAAGTTGAATTTAGTATATTTCGAAAAGAGATTTGTTGGGATTGATTGTGCCAGCATGGTAGCGATGGGTGAACATCACTTATTGCATGTACTATTAGTATTTTAGAAAAATATTTGTAGCGAAAAATAAAAAACACAATATGAGAAAGCAAATAAAAAATATTGATTTACGTGGTTCACGATTCTCCAGATTTGTGTATATGATGTCTATTATTTTCCTCCTCTTCAATTGAACAATGAGTTGGGAGAAACCCTTTACAGATTATATAGGAACAAAAATTACAATAAGAATAAAATAAATAAAAGCTTAATGGAACAATATGTGAGCGTTGTTTGCACAAAATGGATGATTTCTCTCATAACCCCTTAATTAGGTAAAAAAATAAAATTCATCATTTTGACGGTCTCATAACTGCTCTATAAAGAGAGTAAATTAAGAAATTAAAATAAACCATCACATGAAAAGGTATTTCCGTTGACTTCGTTGGGAATCCTTGCTTAATTCTACAAACCTGTCATGTAATAACTAACTCAGTCATGCCCTGGGCCTCTCATAGCCCCTTAAACTCCTTTTACAACCTTCATTTTTAATTCTCTTGTTTGTTGATTTGGTGGTCGTTAGTTGATTGTTCATCGTTTATCCGTCGATTGATCCTCTATCTTATCTGAATGACACTATTTCCATATTTGGCCGTATTGAATCAAATCAATGCTCAATCAGTGCTAGTTGACTCTAGGACCTTCTATGCTTAGTGAATAAAACTTAGTCGACGGTACTAGTCAATTGTTCACTTCAAAGAAACCTCAACAGTCGACTAATTCAACCATAATACCATAATTAGACATAACTTGAGGTATTTGGACAAACAATCAACTGATACTGACTAGTTAGTTGGATCAAACTACAAACCCCTTAAACACATAGGGTATGGTTTTTCTTAACCACCAATCAATTGGATTCCGACATCAGTCGACTCTTCTTAGGTTGTTGCCTACTCTTTGTCCCTTATAGTTCAATCTACTCACATTTTGTGTGGAGTTTCTTGAAACTTTGAGGTCTTCTCATGTTTCTCGAATGCAATGAGTCTTTATCTCTTTCTCATGCCATCCTTCACGCAGTTCACCTTGTTTGTTTGCCATGCTCCAATGTTCCTCATCCTGCATTTCCTCATATGTACTATCCTTCTTCTATCTCATGAACCTTAAGCTATCGAGCTATCACGATCTTGGCCATGATGAGTTAACCTATATACATGGTAGATCCTATCAACTTTACACACAAATTAGACAAATCATAAATTTAACTTAACCCTTTGCCAATTTCATCAAAATACTTTGTTGCTTAAATGCAAAGGGGATGAGAGTCCTAATTGTAGGATCAAATTAGGTGATAGAGGGACGTATTGATTCATTAGGTGAATCACCCTTGCAAACCCTCTATTTTTCTCATTTCTAGAAACTTTCCAAAGACGAAGAAACCTTTATAATCTTTTGGCAAAGATAATAGATGCCAAAAAAAATAACAACTCAAACAATAATAAAACTTTAAACAATACCGACCTATTGAAACTTTCACTATAGATCTTTAGAGCAGAGACTTGCTTCATCGCTGAACTCTTTGGAATTTTATGTATTTTCAATGTATTTTTGTTGATTTTTTTTCTAATTTTCCTAGTCAAAATGTCTCCATCAAGGCCCCTTTTATAAGTGTTGTTCAGGGTTCCCTAATTGCCTAGAGTAGCCTCCAATCGCTGACAACAAATTATTTCCTATCGCCTCTTTTCTTGCTTGAAGCTTATCCTATACTCCGATAGCCTAGAATAGCCTCCGAGCACCTAGATTGTGATCGCCTAGAATAACTTTGGTCTGTCGGATATTGTTCTATCTATTTATCAAGTACCTGATGCTTATCCTTATCCTCAGGTCATCTGGAATCGCATTTGGTCGCTCAGATTCAGGTCGCTTAGAAGCGATATATATGTAATGAAACATTGCCAAAATTTCATCAAATTAACTCTTATCCAATCTGTTCGATTAGGTTTCTTATATAATTTATGGTCGTCTGGACTTTTGGTCGCTCGAAAGCTAATATTTCTTGCACCACAAAGTTAGTCCACACAAAAATATATATTAAAATTATTCAGTACAATTGATTTCCTATCAATTGTCCATTTAACTTTGACTTTTAAATTCCTACCACTTTCTTGGTCAAGTCACCTGTCTAACTATTTGGAGACTACCCATGTCCCAGATACAAGGACTCTCCCTCACAACCTCTTTATTAGAAGGTTCTCTCCTGAACTTGCCTTACCTGGTTATCTAGGACTTAGCTTACTTGGTGTCGGGTCCTATTGAACTATCAGGACTTCCTCTACTTGGTGTTCAGTCTCCCTGACATATTAGGAATTTCTCTGCTTGGTGTTTGGTCTGCTTGACCCACTAGGACTTCTTCTACCCCGTGTCTAGTCTCCTATATTTATTGGGACTTTCTTTGTCAATTTATTTGCACCTGCACACTTGATAGACATATCAGACACTTCATTACCTAATTTTAATCTCTTTTCCATACATCAAAATTTTGATTCGATCATTGGTAATGCCTGCACCAATAATCTTCTTTTTTTTTTTTGATATTTGACAATAACCTGTTTAAAGTTAGAAAAAACATAAGAAAAAAAAGCATACATGAAAGCATACAATGCAAACATAAGATCATACAAACAAGGGCATATAATGTAGCTGTTTCTCTTCCCTTTGAACTTAACTTTAAACTCCATATATCTTCTCCTCCTTTAACACACATAAAAATAGGGGAAACAAATGTAGTTATTTTAAATCAATATTTTCAAAGGATTTTTAAAAAAATATTTTTAGCAATTATTTTCAAAATATCAGCTCCTCCTTAAGAATATTTTCAAGGCTCCCTCAAAAATATTTTGAAAACTCCACCTTAAAAAGATTTTTTAAAAACTTTCGTAAAATATTTTTAAGTCTCCTCCTTCAAATGAATTTGAAAACTCTCTGAAAATAATTTGAAAAGTCTCCTCCTTTAAAATATTTTTAACCCTCCTCTTTTAAAAATATTTTAAAATATCCTCTTTAACAATGTTTTGAAATCCCCCCCTATAAAAATTTCTATTGTTTTCTTGAAATACTAAAACATGGTCCATGAAAAATCCAAATTGGTCATCAAGACTATATATTTGGCAAAGGTAAAAAGCACTAGGTAAGTTTAGGATAAAACCCAAACATGGAAGTTTCTAGTCAAGGGACTAAATCCTAAATGGTCCCTTAGGACATTAGAAGTAAGGATAATATCGTGACATCCTGCTTCAGTCCTGTAGGTGAGATCATCAATTTTAACTAGATTATTGTAAAACTCAGTACATAGGTCTAGGTTAATAGACTAATTAAGTACAATATGCTAAGTTCCCTAGATTATAGTAATTGATGATCTCAATGTTATCATAATAGTAGTCCATGAAAAATTTGTTGGTACTGGAAGCACCAGCTAATCGAACCTGTGTTTTGATAAGTGACAAAGGTTCAAAGTCAAGGTTTGTTGTTATCTAATGAGCTTGACTAAGTATGCAGGTAGTTCAACCAAGAAGTCCTAAGTGATCTTAGATAAGATAAAAGTCCTAGTTGAGGGCAAGGGAAGTCCTAGTTGAGGCTAGGCAGGGAAGCCCTAGTTGCGAATAGACAAGGAAGTCCTAGTCCGTGGGACTAGGAAGGAAGACTTGGCAGATCGAGGACATCAGGAAAAAGTCTCAGGGGTTGAGAATACTAGGCAAAAAGCTTTGGAGGTCGAGGGCACCAGATAGAAGTT